>WEIU01019460.1:134254-149656 GCA_013389925.1 Aegithalos caudatus
GGAAAAAACGGGGGGCAGGTCGGGGGTTGTGGTGTCCCAGGCTCGGTCTCGATGACCGGGGAGCCGCCCCGGAGCTCGGTTCTCCCGGGGCGCGGGTGGGTGCACCGGGCGGAACGCTGCGGGTTGGGTCGTGCCTGAGCCGCCTTGGCAGAGCTTTGCTGCCGGGCCCCGGAGGTGCTGGCCCCGCTCCACGGGTGGGTGAATTCTCAGGAACTGGCAGAGACGCGGCTGCTACCCGCGGGATCCAGGTGTCGGAGCTCGCGCCCCGAGCCCACTGCACCGGAGCAATTCCGCTCCTGGGCTGATGAGAGCCCAACCCACATCACTCTCCCGGGGAAACTGAGGCACTGTGAGGGGTGGACGTGAATCATATTCCTGGCTCGCGGACAGAGCTCGTGCCCAATTCTTTTGGTTTAGGAAAGAATGTGATTTGAGCCTTTAGCTCCGGAAAGGAGCTTTGCTGCAGGAATGCCGTCCGGCTTTTGCCGGCCCCGGAGTTCAGCCCTGTGCCCGGCACTGTGCCCAGGGTGTGATAAGTCCCGAAGCAGAAGGAAGTGAGAGCCCAGCCTCAGCTTGGGGCTGCACCCCCTGCTCTCACCCGCAGCCGGAGCCGAGCGGGGCCCGCGACCCCCGCGATGGCCGTGGGCACCCAGCTGGGGCTGCTGCTCTGGAAGAACTTCACCTACCGCCGGCGGCAGCGGGTGAGTGGGCGATTGGGGTGGGGCTACCCAGAGCCGCTGGTTCCTGGCAAAGGGGCACGCAGAGCCCTGGACACTGATGGGGACCGGGACCCCCACCAACCTTGCGTCTCCCCCAGATCCAGCTGGCTATCGAGATCCTGTGGCCCCTCTTCCTCTTCCTTATCTTGATCTCAGTGCGGCGATCTCATCCGCCTTTCAAGCAGCATGAATGTGAGTGTCCCCCGCAGGACCCCCTGAGCCATCTAAGACCCCTCCTTGTGCCCCTGTACGGGGTGGCAGCGGGGGGACAAACGCGGGAGGTGGTCACAGGGTGGGGGCTCCCTGCTCGGGTGTGTGCGGGGTCCCGGGAGTCCTGCACTGTCCCCCTGAACCTGCCTCGCTCTCCCTCAGGCCACTTTCCCAACAAAGCGCTGCCCTCGGCGGGGACCCTGCCCTGGCTGCAGGGCATCATCTGCAACATGAACAACCCCTGCTTCCGACACCCCACGGCAGGAGAGGCCCCTGGCGTGGTGGGCAACTTCGACGGCTCCATGTGAGCGGCGGGGCTGGGGAGCTGCGGGGCAGAGCGGGCCTGGGCCGGGGTCTCATTGCCCACCCCATGTCGTCTGTCGCAGCCTCTCCCGCCTCCTGACCGAAGCCCGGCAGGTCCTGCTCCGCGGCCACGGGCAGAGGCTCCTGCGCAGCTTCGCCCGACTCCTGCCCGCCCTGCGCCGGCTCCGGGACAGTGGGAATCAGCGGAGGGGTGAGCACCGGGGGCGGGGGGTGCCGGGGGAGCGAGAGCCCTTGTCTGACCCCCTGCTCCCCCAGCTCTGCCGGTGAGGGAATACTTGAGAGAGAACGAGACCTTCTCCCGGTTCCTGCGGACCAACACATCTCTGCCCCCGACGCTGGTGGATGAGCTGATGGGGGCTCGGCTCAGCCCCCGCATCGTGAGTGTCGGCGCGGTGCCCGCTCCCGCCGCCCGCTCCCGGTGACCGCGTCACGACTGCCCTCTCCTTCCAGTTCTCCCTGGAGAGCATTCGCCTCCCGCTAAAGGCCCTGGTCTGCAACGCCTCGGTCCTGGGGGGCTTCCTGGTGGGCGGCGACGCCGACTCCACCCAGAGCCTGCAGCAGGGACTCTGCGCACTGCCCAGCTCCCAGCTCCGTGCCATGGAGGGCTCCTTCCTCTCCCAGATGGACTTCCCACGGCTCCTGATGGTGAGCCCCCAGCGCGGTCGGGTGCTGCAAGGCACCGAGGCAGAGACCCCTGGCCTCCCCGGCAGGGCTGTGACCCCCTTCTCGTGCCCCCTTATAGGAGCAGCTGAGCTCAGAGCTGGGCGGAATCACTGGCACCGTGGAAGCTTTGGGCAGCTTCCTGCGGGATGCAGCATCCCTGATGGAGGAGGTACACCCCTCACTCCCCTGCCCCCTGTCCACCCCCACCGTGTCCCTGGGTGCTTCTGTCCCCCACTTCCCCTCACCACTCTCACCCCGCTCTCCCCAGGTCTCCTCCATGACCAGCCTGGCTGAGCTGCGGCAGGAGCTCATGGGGCTGAGGGCCCCCAACACCAGCACGGGTGCCTTCACAGCCCTGTCACGCATCGCCTGTGGACACCCTGAGGGCGGGGGGCTCAGGATCCCCTCCCTCAACTGGTATGAGGACAATGATGTCAAAGCCTTCCTGGACCGGAACAGCTCTGAGCACAGACCCGTGGCCTCAGGCAGCACCAGTGAGTGGGGGGCTGTGGGAGGCTCAGCTGGGGGCTGCAGGGGGGCTGGTGGTGAGGGGCTGGTGCTGAGGGCTCAGCTCTGCACCCCAGGTCCCTTCTGCCGGGAGCTGCTCCGCAGCCTGGAGTCCAGCCCCCTGTCACAGATTTTCTGGCGGGGGATCAAGCCCCTCTTTGTGGGGAAGATCCTGTACACACCCCCTGGGCCTGGCCCTGACAGTGTCATGGCTGAGGTGAGTGGGGGCTGCAGGGGGCCTGGAGGGGTTTGGGGATGTCCCATCCCTGACCTGCCTCACCTCCCTCACACAGGTGAATCGGACCTTCCGGGAGCTGGCGGTGCTGGGGGAGTTGGGAGGTGCCTGGCAGGAGCTGGGACCCCGAATCTACACCCTCCTCAACAGCAGCCTGGAGATGCAGGTGCTCCAGGTGTGTGACCCCAGACTCCTCCCATTGGGAACAGGGTTGCAGTGGGGTGCAAGATGGGGTGTGATGGGGTGCACTGGCCAGGACCGGGGTGGGATGCAGATGGGGCAGGGTGGGCTGCATGGCCTCTCATATCCTGGTGCCTTGCAGGAATTGCTGCTGGCCCCAAGCACAGCCCAGCTCCTGGATGGGTTCCTCAATCGCACTTCCTGGAAGCTGCCAGAGCTGGCCACATTCCTGACAGGGCCAGCAGAGGGACCAGGCCTCACCTGGCACCAGGTGTACGCTGATGTGGACGCAGTCCTGAGGACGTTGTCACAGTTCATGGAGGTGTGTGTCACCCCATGGTGGGTGACATGTGGGCGGGCTGGCCCCTTGCACCACCCGTGCCCGCTGAGCCCTACCTGCCCTCCCACAGTGTGTCTGCCTGGACAAGATCGAGGCAGTGGCCACTGAGGAGCAGCTGGTAGCCCGGGCCCTGGAGCTGCTGGAGGAGCAGCAATTTTGGGCAGCAGTGGTCTTCCAGCCCCCCATCAATGCCACAGCCCCTGGACTGCCACCCCACGTCCGCTACAAGATCCGCATGGACATTGATGATGTCACGAGGACCAACAAGATCAAGGACAGGTTGGGGGATGTCTCCATGGCCAGCTAAGCAGCCTGTGCTCTTTGCCAGGAGATCCCTGGTCCCAGCACCGTGCTCTGCCCCCAGGTTTTGGGACCCAGGCCCTGCAGCTGACCCCTTCAGTGACTTGCGCTACGTCTGGGGGGGCTTCGTCTATATCCAGGACCTGGTGGAGCAGGCGGTGGTGCGGGTGCAGACTGGGGCTGCCCCACGGACTGGGGTCTACATCCAGCAGATGCCCTACCCCTGCTACGTGGATGATGTGTAAGTGGGCAGGGGCAGCTCTGGGCTGTGGGACTGCTGAATGACCCCTGTGCTGCTACAGGGGACACATCCAGGCAATCCTGCAGCATCACTGCACCTGGGAGGTGGCACAGGGCTGGTCGTGCCCTGGTGTCCCTGGCCCAAGAGTGGCCCATGTGTGTTGAGCTAAGGGTGGAATGTCTGGTGGTATCTCCCCAGGTTCTTGAGGGTCCTGAACCGCTCGCTGCCTCTCTTCATGACGCTGGCCTGGATCTACTCAGTGGCCATGATCATCAAGGGGGTGGTGCACGAGAAGGAGACGCGTCTCAAGGAGACCATGAAGACCATGGGGCTGAGCAGTGGGATCCTCTGGCTCAGCTGGTTCCTCAGCAGCTTCATCCCCTTCCTCCTCAGCTCTGCCCTCCTTGTCCTCATCCTGAAGGCAAGTTGCAGGTCTCAGGGGACAGCGTGGGTGACACAGGGAACATCAGGGCTGGGGGGCTCCACAGGCTCCAACCTGCCTCCATCCACAGCTGGGAAACATCCTGCCCTACAGTGACCCAGCAGTCATCTTCCTCTTCCTCGGCACCTTCTCGGTGGCCACCATCAGCCAGTGCTTCCTCATCAGCACCTTCTTCCCCCGTGCCAACCTGGCCTCGGCGTGCGGTGGCATCATTTACTTCTCGCTGTACCTGCCCTACGTGCTGTGCGTCGCCTGGCGCGACTACATCACCTTCCCAATCCGTGTCCTTGTGGTGAGCACCTGGAGCTGCCCCTCTGCAATGCCCCTGGTGCTCTGGGGTGGGGGGACTTTGCGCTGTACCCCCTGGGCCAATCTTTGCCCACAGTGCCATTCTTGCTGTCCTCAGAGCCTGCTGTCCCCCGTGGCCTTTGGCTTTGGCTGCGATTACTTCTCCCTCTATGAGGAGCAGGGGGTGGGCATCCAGTGGCACAACCTGGCTGCCAGCCCCGTGCCAGGAGACCCCTACAGCTTTGCTGTAGCCATGGGGCTGCTGCTGCTGGATGCTGTCCTCTATGGCCTGGCCACCTGGTACATTGAGGGTGTCTTCCCAGGTGAGTGCAGCTCCCCTGACCCCCAGCTGCCACTCAGCCCCAGCTCCACTCAGCCCCTTCTGCTGCAGGTCAGTATGGGATCCCCAAGCCCTGGAATTTCCCCTTCCTGAAGAGCTACTGGTTTGGAGAATCATCCTCATCTGGGCACTCCCTGTACCATGCTGCACCCCACACTGCACCCCAAGGTGAGTCCCTGACCACCTTGGAGCAGTTTGGCTGACAGCAGTGGCCGTGAAGCAGGGCTGGAGCCCTCCAGCCCAGGCCTTGCTCCCAAGTGGAGGGCCCTGCACCCTTTGGTGAGGGGTCCTGCCCCCAGGAAGGGGTCCTGGCTGGGGATGTGACCCCTTGGTGGCTTCCAGTGCTGGTGGAGGAGCCTCCTGCCGAACTCCAGCCCGGCGTCTCCATCCGCAACCTGGTGAAGGTCTACAGCAGCAGCGGCCGTGCAGCTGTCAATGGGCTGAGCCTGGACTTCTACGAGGGGCAGATCACGTCCTTCCTGGGCCACAACGGCGCTGGGAAGACCACCACCATGTGAGCCACACAGGGGCTGCACGGCCATGGCTGGGGACAGGAGCTGAGCCTGACCCTGTCCCCACACAGAACAGGGTACCCTGGCCCCAAACCCTGATGCTCCTGTGCTCCATGACCCATTTTCCTCACCACCTCCAGGTCCATCCTGACTGGCCTCCTGCCCCCCACCTCGGGTACTGCCTATATCCTGGGCTGGGACATCCGCTCCGATATCGACAGCATCCGCAAATCCATGGGGATGTGTCCCCAGCACAACGTGCTCTTCGACATGTAGGCAGGGGTGGGGAGGTGTGGGGAGTGATGCAGGGCTGTGCCCCTCAATCCCCGTGCCCCTCACCCTGCCTTTCCCCCTGACCCCACAGCCTGACGGTGGAGGAGCACATCTGGTTCTACGGGAGGCTGAAGGGGCTGTCGGAGCAGCAGGTGCAGGATGAGATGGAGCAGCTGCTCCAGGACACGGGGCTGCCGCACAAGCGCCGGGAGCAGACCAGGAACCTCTCGGGTGCGTGCGGGGGTCAGGCTGGGTGCCTGGGCGGGGGTCGGCGGCTCCGAGCCTCCCCGACGCTGTCGCTCTGCAGGCGGGATGCAGCGGAAGCTCTCGGTGGCCATCGCCTTTGTGGGCGGCTCCCGGGTTGTCATCCTGGACGAGCCCACGGCCGGCGTCGATCCCTTCTCCCGCCGCAGCATCTGGGAGCTGCTGCTCAAGTACCGCAAAGGTCAGGGCGGGGGCCCCCCACTTCACCCTCTGAGCCCCCCAGCCTGGGGCGAGCAGGGGGATGTGCTGGGGGGAGAACCTGCAATGGGGGGGGTCCGGCAAGGGGGTCTGGGGTCAAGCCCGTTCCCGGTCCCCAGGCCGCACCATCATCCTGTCCACCCACTACATGGACGAGGCGGAGCTGTTGGGGGACCGCACCGCCATCATCTCGCAGGGCCGGCTCTGCTGCTGCGGCTCCCCCCTCTTCCTCAAGGCCAGGCTTGGCACCGGCTACCACCTCACCCTGGTGAAGCGGGAGAGGAGCGGGACAGGCGGCAGCGCTGGCACTGTCCCCGCTGTCACCAAAAAGGTGGGTCCCTGGGCTCTGATGATCATCCCCCAAAGGGCAGCCAGTGTCTCCATCCCGGGTATTGGGGGGCCAGGTCCTGCTGTGGGGTGCCAGGCTGCAGCCACCCTTTCACGCAGGACGGCAGTGACTCAGAGCACAGCAGTGACACGGGCCTGGGCAGCGAGCGGGGCAGCGACGCCAGCACCGTGGGTGAGGTTCTGTCCCCTCACAGTGTCACCCCCAGCTGTTCCCCATACACCCCCCACAGCCAGAGAGGCTGGGGGTGCACAGCCCTGCATCTGGCCCCTCTCTCCCTTTCATTGGAAGTGCAGAAGGGGATCCCCATCCCCTCCATCTCCCTTGGGGACCCTCAGGCTGGGCTGCCGGGTACATGGAGCTGTGGCCCCGGGTTTCCAGCCCTCCTCATCCCTCCAGATGTTGCCCAGCTGTCGGCACTGATCCAGAAGCTGGTCCCTGGCTCCCGGCTGGTGGAGGACATTGGGCACGAGGTGCTCTTTGTCCTGCCCTACAGCGGGGCCAGGGACGGGGCCTTCGGGGAGCTGTTCCGCGAGCTGGACGCACGCCTGGGGGAACTGGGGGTCTCCAGCTATGGCATCTCTGACACCACCCTGGAAGAGGTACCTGGGGGGCTGTGGTTGAGGGGTTCCTGGGGTGCCTGTGACCAGGGGGTTTCCCTTACTGGGCTGTGGGTGCTGGTGTGTGTTTAACACCAGCCCTCCCACACCCCCAGATCTTCCTGAAGGTGGCTGAGGACACAGCGCTGGACACTGACACCCCAGGTAAAACCCCTCAGTCCTGGCTGGAGCTGAACTCTGGGGGATACAGGGGACTGGGGAGGTGCTCAGTAGTTCAGAGAAGAAGGGTGGGGTGTCCACAGCACCCTGTGTGTCCCTTCCAGGGCTGGGGTCCCTGCTGGGAACACCTGTGGATGCAGAGAGGGGTCACAGCCTGTGGCCTTGGTCCTGCCCTGGCATCTTGTCCTCATT
This sequence comes from Aegithalos caudatus, assembly GCA_013389925.1. Classification (NCBI taxonomy): domain Eukaryota; kingdom Metazoa; phylum Chordata; class Aves; order Passeriformes; family Aegithalidae; genus Aegithalos; species Aegithalos caudatus. Next base: position 141,608 of record WEIU01019460.1, read on the forward strand.
TTGTCAGGCACCATGAAAGGAACAGTCCCTGGCGAGATGGGGGATGGAGATGTGGCCGATGGAGAGATGGGTAAGGATGGGGAGGTGGGACCCCTGAGCTGCTGCTGAGTGCTCTCCACCTCCAGCCCCTGGGCTGGGGTGATGGCACATGTCCATCTGGGAAGCTGTCCATCCCAGCAGGCATCCCTTCAGCATGTGTCCCTTCAAGCAGGGGGATACTCAGGGACTCTTGTGCAGCAACAGCTACCTCCCAGTTTTGGAGTATCCCCAGAGCAAAGATCTGGGATGAGGATGGATCTTGGGGAGACCAGCTCTGTGCAGGATGGGATATAAAATCCCAGGGGACATATCCAACATATACTGGAGGAAGAACTGGTGTGGGGGCAGCCACGGGAGTCTGGGGGGGCTGTGATGGTTTGGGGCACCTGCTCTGCCCTGGGTGGGTGCTGATCCCCTCAAGGCTGTAACCCCTCTCTCCTCTCCTTTACATTGAGCCAAAGGAGCCCGGCGAGGTAGGAGCTGGGAGCTGTTTGGGGGGGCTGGGGGCTCCTGCATGCAGCATCCCATCCCTGCTGTGGTGGGGGGATTCCCCTGCTAACACCCCTGTCCCCCCACGCCCCGCCTGCCACGAACCCCTTGCCAAATCCCTCTCTGCCCCGGCAGCGGAGGAGCCCCGGGAGACGGATCTGCTGCGGGGGGCGGCGGGGCAGGCCTGCGGGAGGGTGCGGGGCTGGGCGCTCACCTGCCGCCAGCTCCGCGCTCTCTTCACCAAGAGGATGCTCCACGCTCGGCGCAGCACCCGCGGCTTCTTCGCGCAGGTGGGGCCGCGGGGAGGGGATGGGGCAGGGCACGGGGCAGGGTGGGGCAGAGCCAACCCTGATCCCTCCCCGGTCTCCTCAGATCGTCCTCCCCGCCGTCTTCGTCTGCATCGCGCTGCTCTTCAGCCTCATCGTGCCTCCCTTCGGGAAGTACCCGCCCCTGCAGCTCCAGCCCTGGATGTACGGGCAGCAGTTCACCTTTTTCAGGTGCGTCTGCAGCCCTCTGCCCGCCGTGTCCCTCGTCTCCCACTGCCACCAGCTCACTCCTGTGTCTCCCGGCAGCAACGACGCCCCGGGAGACCCCGACACAGCCCGGCTGCTGGACGCGCTCCTGGCTGAGCCCGGCTTCGGCACCAAGTGCATGAAGGAGGAGGGGAAGGCGTGAGTGTCCGCGGGACGGGGGCTGGAGGGGACAGCCGCGGCTTGGCCCCCACCTCAGTGCCCACCTGGTGTGATGCTGTGGGACCCCCAACATCCCCGTGGTGGGTCCCGGTGCTCCTGGCTCACACCAGGCTGGTTACAGGAGTCTCTCTCTCTCTCTTTCCCGGCTGCCCAGGACAGGGCTGTGCCCACCAGCTTCACATCCCGATGGCTTCTGGGCTCCCTCAGTGCCCCCATCCCTGCTGGAAGTGCTGCAGCGTGGGAACTGGACACGGGCCAGGCCGTCCCCCCCGTGTCAGTGCAGTGGGCCAGGGGCACACAGGATGCTGCCTGAGTGTCCTGAGGGGGCCGGGGGGCTCCCACCACCCCAGGTAACCCCCAGCACTAAGGATCCGTCACTGCTGGCTGTGGGGCAGGTGATACTCCAGGGGTGTCACAGGGCTGGGTGTCCATCCAGCCTGTCTGTCCATCCTGCAGGTGCAGAGGGGCACAGGGGACATCCTTCAGAACCTGACAGGCAGGAACATCTCTGACTACCTGGTGAAGACCTACCCCCAGATCATCCGTCAGGAGTGAGTGCTGGGGCTGGGAACACCGGGGACACTGCAGGGGCACTGTGGGGACTCCAAGGGAACACCCCAGGGACACCTGCAGGATGGGGACATGTGGCTGGGTGCTGCCCTAATGTCCCCTTGGGGGGTTTCTCTCTCCTGTCTCCCCCCACCTCATTTCTTTCAGGCTGAGGAACAAGAAGTGGGTGAATGAGCAGAGGTGAGCTGGGCAGGGGCTGGGGTCTGGCACAGCCAGGGATGGAGGGAGACAGATTCCTGGTGGGGTTGGGGAGAGCCTGAGTGGTCCCTGGGCAGAGCCATCATCCAGGTGCCTTCAGCTCTCCCCTGTGTGTCCCTTACTCTGGCATCTAGGCAAGAGGAGGGTTGAGTTTGCACAAGGGTGGCAGTGGGGAATGGGTGGCAGGTTTCCTAGAACTGTGGAGCTGTAGAATCTCCTGGAGTGGAAGGGACCCACATGGTTCCACATCCCAGTTCCTGGAATGCTGGCAGTGGGAGTCTCTCCAACAAGTTTGGGAGCCTCGTTTCTCCCGTAGGTACGGCGGCTTCTCCCTGGGTGCCGGCAGCTCCCAGGCCCTGCCGTCGGCAGCAGAGGTGGATCAGGCAGTTCTGGAGCTCCGGGTGCTGCTCAACATCACCCCGGTACAGCTGGACTCAGCCCCTGGCTCAGCTCTGGTGTCCCTGTGCTGGGAGACCCCTCCTCACCCTGTGTTCCTGCACCCAGGGCAGCCCCTCGGATCGGCTCCTGGCCAACCTCAGCCGCTTCATCGAGGGTTTGGATGCCCGCAGGAATATCAAGGTGTGCCCAGGGCTGGGGGTCTCTCAGGGGCGAGAGCTGGGGGGCAGCAGGGATGTCACAGTGGTGTCCCCTCAAGGGGGGACTGAGAGTGGCTGGGGCTGGAGGAGAGCAGGAGCCCGGTGGGGAGTGTGGGATGCTCCTGGTGGGGCTGGGTGCTGCAGGCACAGCCAGGGGCAGCGCCAGGTTGGGTGGGGGGCTCTGAGCTGCCCTTCCCTCTCCATGCTGCAGGTCTGGTTCAACAACAAGGGCTGGCACGCCATGGTCTCCTTCCTCAACGTGGCCAGCAATGGGCTGCTGCGAGCCCGGCTGCCCCCCGGCGCCGACCCCACACGCTTCGGCATCACAGCCACCAACCACCCCCTCAACCTGACCAAGGAGCAGCTCTCCGAGGCCGCCCTGTGAGTGCTGGGGAGGGGGGTCCCGCAGCCCCCTCGGGCCCCTGCTGAGCTGTCCCCTCCTTGGCAGGATGGCCACCTCTGTGGACGTGCTGGTCTCCATCTGCGTGATCTTCGCCATGTCCTTCATCCCGGCCAGCTTCGTTGTCTTCCTCATTGAGGAGCGGGTCAGCAAGGCCAAGCACCTTCAGTTTGTCAGCGGGATGAAGCCCATCACCTACTGGCTGGGCAACTTCGCCTGGGACATGGTAGGGATGGGGATGGGGACAAGGACCAGTTCCAAGCGGTCTGGTCCCACCCCTGACCACTTTCCTGGCTTTTCCATCCCCACAGTGCAACTACCTGGTCCCCGCTCTGCTGGTCATCCTCATCTTCCTCTGCTTCCAGCAGGAATCCTACGTGTCCTCGGCCAACCTGCCCTCCCTGGTGCTGCTGCTGCTGCTCTACGGGTGATGGGGCAGCAGAGCCCAGCAGGGCGAGGGGGTTGTGGGGCTGGGGGCAGCTGGGGTGAGGGGGTTGTGGTGCTTGGGAGGGTGGGTGCTGTCTCAAGCACTCCAGGTTGGGGGGTACACCTCGGCCAGCCCCTGCCTCTCCCCCCTGCAGATGGTCCATCACCCCCCTGATGTATCCAGCCTCCTTCCTCTTCAGCATCCCCAGCACTGCCTACGTGGCCCTGACCTGCATCAACCTCTTCATCGGCATCAACGGCAGCGTGGCCACTTTTGTGCTGGAGCTCTTTGTGGACCAGGTGAGCCTTGGGATGTCCTGGACCCCCCATCCCTTCCCTGCAGGGCCAGTGCCAGCTCCTCCACCCATCTCCTTGCTGCCCCATCAGAACCTGAATGACATCAACCGCGTCCTGAAGAAGGTTTTCCTTATCTTCCCCCACTTCTGCTTGGGCCGAGGCCTCATTGACATGGTGAAGAACCAGGCAATGGCTGATGCCTTTGAGAGGTTTGGTGAGTCTGGGGGTGTCAGGGCTGCTCACTCTCCCCAAAGCCCAGCACAGGGGTCCCCTATTCCTACAGCCCCTCTCACTGCTTGCAGGGGACAAGCGCTTTGTGTCCCCCCTGTCCTGGGACCTGGCAGGGAAGAACATGTTTGCCATGGCCATCGAGGGCATCGTCTTCTTCCTCTTCACCCTCCTGCTGCAGTACCACCGCTTATTCCTACGCCTGGGGTGAGCACTGGCCGGGGGGTACAGAATCACAGAATCACAGAATCACAAAATCACAGAGTCACAGAATCAGAGTCACAGAATCACAGAATCAGAGTCACAGAGTCACAGAATCACAAAATCACTGGGTTGGAAGAAATCTTTAAGATCATCGAGCCCAACCCAGCCCTAACACCTCAACTAAACCATGGCACTGAGTGCCACATGCAGTCTTTATTAAAACACATTCAGGGATGGTGACTCCAGCACCTCCCTGGGTAGATGATTCCAGTACTTTATCTCCCTTTCAGTAAAAAACCTTTTCCTAATATCCAACCTAAATTTCCCTTGATGCAGCTTGAGATTGTGTACTCTTGTTCTGTCAGTTGCTGCCTGGTAAAAGAGACCAACCCCACCTGACCACAACCACCTATCAGGAAGCTGTAGAGAGTGATAAGGTCACCTCTGAGTCTCCTTTTCTCCAGGCTAAACAACCTCAGCTCCCTCAGTTGTTTTTCATAGAGCCCCTCACCAGCCTTGTTGCTCTCCTTTGGATGTGTTCAGGCATCTCAACGTCCTTCATAAACTGAGGGGCCCAGAACTGGACACAGTACCCTGGGGGTACTCAAGGGGGTGGACAGCCCTGGATGTGCCCTTGCCACTGTTTCCACAGGCCACGAGCTCTGGAGCTGCCCTCGCTGGGGGATGAGGACAGGGACGTGGCCAGGGAGCGGGCGAGGGTGGGCAGCATCCCCCCACATGGCTACCTCCTGCTGCTGAAGGACCTGACCAAGGTGGGTGCGTGGAGCTGGACCCTGCTGTGAGCTCCAGCCCACCCAGAACCCCTGTCCCCACTGGCAGTGACAGGAGGAGCACCCAGTGCCACCTCTCCTCCGTGCAGGTGTACCGGCGCAGGAAGGCTCCGGCCGTGGACCGGCTCTGCGTGGCCATCCCCCCCGGGGAGGTGAGGGACAGACTGACAGACAGACAGCTCTGTGAGCAGGGCCAGGGCTCTCAGTGACCCTGCTCCGTCCCCACAGTGCTTTGGCCTCCTGGGGGTGAACGGTGCTGGGAAAACATCCACCTTCAAGATGTTGACAGGGGACACAGAGGTGACGCTGGGAGAAGCCTGGTTGAAGGGACACAGGTGGGTGAATGCAGGGACTCCACAGCTTGGATCCCTCTCCATGTCCCTACAGCACCTATACCATCATCTCTGACACCACCCTGTGCTCTTCTGACCCTTTGCCCTGCAGCCTGTTCCATCCTCATCTTCATCCCTGCAGCTGCTTGTCCCTATTCCCACAGTATCCCTGGCACATGTCCCCATTCTGCAGCGTGCTCACCTGTCCCTGTCCCGTGCTCACCTGTCCCTGTCCTATACTCACCTATCCCTGTCCTGTGCTCACCTGTCCCTGTCCCATACTCACCTGTCCCCATCCTGCAGCGTGCTCACCGACCTCCAGTCTGTCCACCAGCACATGGGTTACTGTCCCCAGTTTGACGCCATCACAGACCTGCTGACGGGGCGGGAGCACCTGGAGTTCTACAGCCGCCTGCGCGGGGTCCCGGAGGAGGAGACCCCCAGGGTAGGGCCTGTACCCTGTCCTCCCCAGCCCTGGGAGAGCCCCCACCCTCACCCCCTCTGTCTCTTGCAGGTGGCTCAGTGGGGCATCACTGCTCTGGGGCTGGGCCCTCACGCGGACCGGCCGGCGGGCAAGTACAGCGGGGGCAACAAGCGCAAGCTCTCCACGGCCATCGCCCTCCTGGGCTGCCCCCCTGTCGTCTTCCTGGTGAGGGGGGCATTGGGAGGCCCCACGGCAGCACCAGGGTCCTGCTCAGGCTGACTCTGTCTGGGGATCATTGCAGGATGAGCCCACAACGGGGATGGATCCACAAGCCCGGAGGTTCCTGTGGGAGCGCATCCTTGGCGTTATCCGGGATGGCCGGTCCGTGGTGCTCACGTCCCACAGGTGAGTCCCCACTTGCAGCCCCCACAAAGGGGAGCACCTCTGGAACCTCCCAGACAGGAGTGTCCCTGTGCCCTGGGGGGGCTCACACGTGCCCTCCCCAGCATGGAGGAGTGTGAGGCGCTCTGCACCAGGATGGCCATCATGGTCAACGGCCGTTTCCGCTGCCTGGGCAGCGTCCAGCACCTCAAGAACAGGTACCAGGTTGGGGGGCTGGAGGAGTCTCCTGAGGGTGGTGGCCATGGCCAGTCCTCACAGCTGTGTCCCCTCTCCCCGCAGGTTTGGGGACGGCTACACGGTGGTGGTGCGGGCGGGGGGCCCTGGCCCCACAGCGGTGCAGGCCCTGCTGCAGCAGCACTTCCCCGGCATTGTGCTGCGGGAGCAGCACGGGGGGCTGCTGCAGTACCACCTGCCTGCCCGTGTCACCTCCCTGGCCACTGTCTTCAGCCTTCTGGCCGCCAACCGTGGCCCCTGCCACATAGAGGACTACTCTGTGTCCCAGACCACGCTGGACCAGGTGACAGGGGAGGCAGGTGTGAGGGCATGGTGGCCCTGTCCCACGGTGCTGTCCCTCATCATGCTGCCGTTCCCGCAGGTCTTTGTGCACTTTGCACAGGAGCAGAGTGATGGGGACACCGGGGAGGTCACAGCTCCAGGACAGGATGCAGCCCCCAGCCCCGGGAGGAGGCTGAGTGCGTTCCTGGAGGACAACAGCTACGAGGAGAGCACTGTCTGAGTGGGCCATGGTGTGCCATGGACCCCCACAGACACCTCCCTGGTTGTCACCGCATCACGAACCAGGGGCACAGGGCTTTGGGGTACTGCAGACCCCCAGAGCTGCATAGAAGAGGCCTGGGCACATCCTGCCCTGGCATGGTGTCCATCCCAAGGGACAGTGGGTGCTGGGGAGGGTCAGAGTGCCAGGAAAGGGCTGGCCCCAGCTCCCTGTGGTGGGGTTGATTCCCTGCGGGGGGCTGAGCTGGATGGGGGGTCTGGGGCTGGCCTTGGGACCCCGCTGCTCCCCACCGGAGCCGAGCTTGCTGTAACAGAGCAATTCAATAAAAAACCACGGTACTGCCGGCGGGCTCGATTGACCTCGCCACAACGCGACCGCAGGGAGGGGACAGGGTGGAGACACAGCGAGACAGGGGCAGCACAGCGGCCCTGACACAGGCGAACATCAACCCACGGGGCCGCGCCGGGGGCTCCCCCGACCTCGCGGGGGGCTGGAACAGCCCGGGCCGCGTCTCGGGGGGGACAAAAAAGTCGCGCCGGGGAGGGGGCTTTGAGACCGTGCCGAGGAAAAAATATGGAACGCTTCACGAATTTGCGTGTCATCCTTGCGCAGGGGCCATGCTAATCTTCTCTGTATCGTTCCAATTTTAGTATATGTGCTGCCGAAGCGAGCACGAATCCTACTTCACCCACAGCGCTATTTAAACCTCCATTAAATTATAATTTCAACGTCAGTGCGAGTATCCATTTTCGGATTTCCACACCTCTCTTCACGCGATTACTTTCCCAAGCTCCTCGTGCAGATTTTTTATTCTAAATCTTCCGCTTTATTGCAATTTTTTTGCCTTTTCGAGGCCGAAGNGTCCTACTTCACCCACAGCGCTATTTAAACCTCCATTAAATTATAATTTCAACGTCAGTGCGAGTATCCATTTTCGGATTTCCACACCTCTCTTCACGCGATTACTTTCTTAAGCTCTCTGTGCAGATTTTTGACTCTAAATCTTCCGGTTTTTTGCAAATTTTTTGCCTTTTCGAGGCCGAAGGTGCCGGCTGCACGCGATGCATGGTGGGATATCTGATATTTGCATGGAGGCGGGGCAGAGCCGGAGCGTGTCCTCCACCGTCCCGTCGTGCCCTGGCGGCGCGTGCGCACGCACGCGCGTGAGCCGCCGTGGCCGGCGGAGGAAAATGGCGGCGGAGCGCTGAGGGACGGGACGGGACCG
>WEIU01019460.1:149711-167436 GCA_013389925.1 Aegithalos caudatus
CCCGCGGCCCCTCCGCAGCGCCCGCCCGGCCCCAGCCCGGCCCGCGGAGGAGCAGCAGCCTTTTCTGGCCCAGCCCCGCCGTCAGGATGTCCGAGAACCAGCCGAACGCCAACAACCACCACCCGGCCAACAACGCCGGGGCCGCCGGCGGCAACAACCGGGGCGTCCGCAACCCCAACCTCAACCAGAACCCCCTGATCAACGTGCGCGACCGCCTCTTCCACGCGCTGTTCTTCAAGATGGCAGTGACCTACGCGCGCCTCTTCCCTCCCTCCTTCCGCCGCGTCTTCGAGTTCTTCGTTCTTCTCAAGGTGAGGGGCAGCTCCTCCTGCCAGCCCGCGCCCGGGCTGACGGCAGGAATTTCATCAGAAGCACAAAAAGTCGTGCCTCCGCCGGAGGTAGCAGGCTGTGTTTGTTTTTTCCGCGCACACCGAGCTGTCCCCGGAGCTCCCGTGGGCCCCTCCATGGTGGTCCCGGTGTTCCCTGCACTCTGGAGCTCTTCCAGATCTGTAAATCAAAAACAAAATGCTGAGCCAGCTTGCTGGGCAGCCAGGCTGACGCAAGGCAGGAGAAGTTTCTGTTTCCTAGCAGTTGCACTTTTCAGATGCGTTTCCCAGATGATCTCCTGTTGGAGACTTGCTGCAGTCTTGTCTTTTCTGGGAGCAGTTAAGGCAGAGCCCCGTTCTAAGCCAGATTCTTTTGGCAGTGCCAGGAATGTGTCACTGTGCTCTGGGGTGACCCCACCTGCCTGCTGGGTGATGGGGACCCTCCCAGAGGGGCCTCTCAGTGTCCAGGGGTGACTGCCCTTAGGTAAAATCCTGCTCCACGGCTTCCAGGATGGGAAATTATAGAAAGGGGAAGGGTTTTGTTTGCCAGGCAACAGCAACACATTCCTCTAGATTTCTACAATTCAGCACAGCTTGTCTCATGCTGCACAGGTATGTTTTCTACCCTCTCAGGAGACGTTTGGGTTTTTCACATCCCTGTTCCCTCTCCCCGTTGTGCATCTGCATCCCAGCAAACCGGCTGGGACAGGGATAGTGCTAACGGTGCAGTGGTCAGGCAGAGTGGCTGGGAGCAGTTTGTGTTGCTTCTGCCTCTGATCACAGCTCCTCCCAGAGAAGTAAAACTTCCTCAGGGGTCAGCAGCCTGCTCCCAGCTCTCCTGCAGCTGCTGGAAGTGGGAGCCCACATTTCCATCTGGAGCTCTGGAATTGCCCCTGGCTCCTGCAACCAGGGAGGTGGCTCTGCTTTATCTCCCCTCCCATCTCCCAGTGCAGCTCCTCTGCAGAGTGGTGTTTACCAGGCTGTTTGTTGGTGACAAATAGGTCAGGACAGCGGGGCTGATGAGGACAGAGCAGCGCAGGGTGGCTGGGGAGGGAGCTCTGAGCTCAGCACTGCCGCTCGCTGTGCCAGCTGTGAACTTTGCTCAGAACTCTGAACTTTGGACATCTTTCTTCACTCCAGGGAACAAGTTCTTGTAGTCCACCCAGCTTTGCTGTGGTTTATGGCTGTTCCTGAGGTGGAGGCAGGGGTGGGGAGCTGTGGTGTTTTGTGCACTCGGTCTCGGGGGCCAGCTCAACCTCCCCGAGGCAGGACCTGTTCTTTGGGACAATGGGTCTGATGTGGGTTTGGGTCATCCTGCCCAGGGGTGGGTTGGTTTTGCTTAAAGTTTGCTCTATTTTGCCTTTACAAAGCTGGGCAGGCTTTCCTAGATTTTAGCAGGAAACTTTGTGCTGAGGAGGGAAGGGCTGGAAGGCACGGACGTGTTTCCATTTCCTTCAGCGTGCCTCATGGCCTCATCCCACACTGGTGCTGTGTGTGGTCAGTTTTAGGGACACTGCTGGTGCAGGACCTGTGCTTTCAGAAGGCTGTCACTGTCACCTCTCACAGCAGGAGCAGCTGGTTCCTGATGCCTTTGGTGCATTCCCTGCTGGAATTGCCAAGGTCTGGCTGTTGCGTTGTTGATGCGTTGTTGTCCACTTGCCAGTCCACTCGCCCAAATTATTCTGGAGTTTCACAGGCAGAGAAGAGCTGGTGATAACCAGAGGGTCTGACAATCTCTGCCTTGTCTCCTGCCCTTTAGGCTCTCTTTGTGCTCTTCATCCTGGCCTACATCCACATCGCCTTCTCCCGCTCTCCCATCAACTGCCTGGAGCACGTGCGGGATAAGTGGCCCCGTGATGGGATCTTGCGGGTGGAAATCCAGCGCAACTCCAGCCGGGCCCCCATCTTCCTGCAGTTCTGTGGGGTTGAGAAGTTCCCAGGAATGGTGGTTGAGTCCACAGCTGAGGAAGAGGAGGAGGAAGAGGAAGAAATGACTGTGGATATGTTTGAAAACAGCTCCATCAAGGTAAGGACGTGCTTCCTGAGTACGCTGGGAAGTAAAGCCTGGGTGATGAGATGGGGAGGAGGCTTGGTTGGAAGTGAAGTCTCTGTGTGATCTCTTGGTCTCCTGGAAACAAAGCCTGTTCCTTGGCTGCTCCTGAGTCCCCACATTGACTTCTGATTGTTTAACCCAAAAAGAAAACCAGAGAAAACGTCCTTTTGGGGGTCCTTTGTATGAATAGAGAGAGCATGGCAGGTGAGAGGTGAAGAAGCTGCTGAAGTGACTTTCCCTACTCTGGTTTTCCAACAGTTTGAGCTGGATATCGAGCCCAAGGTGTTCCTCAAGCCGTCCCGGGTGAGCAGCACTGAGCTGCCCCACAACGACAGCCAGGAGTTCTCGTTTAGTGACACAGCCTCTAAAGGTATGCAGCCTCTGAGGGAGACTGTGTCCGAGTTTGAGATGCTAACCCGAGCAGGTAATCACACCTTCACTGCTACCTGTGCTCCTCCTTCCTTCCATCATCATCCTCCCCACACATCCTGTCCTGGCTCCTTGGGGCACCTGCACAGTGACCTTGAATGTCTTCCCGATGTGTTTACCTTGGGATAATCCTGTCAGTACTAACAGCAGACCCACAGTAAGCTCTGCCCTGTGGCTGGGTTAGAGAATTTGCCAGGCCAGGAGGTTTCATTCAGATCTACCACAGGTGAAGGAAGGCTCATGGCCTGGCAGGTTCCTGTGGTGATCAGTGTCAGGTATCTCAGATGAGCCTAAACCCCCTGTTCTGATCCATTCACTGTCCCCTGCAATCCACAGGGATGTCCTGACAGCGACATTCCTTCTAGCATGAGCAGGGTTTGGGCTGTGTTCTGGGTGCTGAGCCAACAGCAGCACTTGGAGCAGCCAATTTGCTACAATTAATTAATCCCAAAAGCCACCCAGCGGGTTTTGGTGGATTGTGATACAGCATTGCTGTTCCACTCGGATGTTCCATGGCCTTATCCCACCCTTTTCCTGCCTGACCTAAGCTGCTCAGGCCTTGTAAACTCCAGAGGGAGATTTAGTAGCTTTGGAATTCCATTTTAAATAATACAGTGTGGAAAAACTTCTGTTTTTTTCTAGTGGTTAAGGTAGGAAATCTACTAAGGAATATCCATCTTAAAATAGAGATGTGGACTTGGATTCTTTGTTTTTTTCCACAAAATTTGCAAGAAGTTCACCTCTTTGGCCACACTCTTGTTGCTGTGAAGGCTGAAATCCTTTGCTCTGCAGACACACTGGGGTTGTGGCTGTGGGGTAAGATGAGACTAGACACTGTCCTATTCCTTGGTCTTGCAGTAGATTTGCTTGATGTTCATCCAGAGCTCATTAGTCCTGAATTAAAGGTCATTAAGACCAGAGAGCAGTAAATGTTTTTGGTGCAGGACCTTTATTGCTGCTGCCCGGGTTCTGAGAGGAGTCACGTTGTGCTGGGCTGGAGCACTGGTGGCAAGTCCCTTGTTTTGCTGAATGCCTGGTTGGAAACAATCCAGAAAAGGAGAGGAAGAGAACAGGCTGTTTCCCAGATTAGTTACAAAATTCATATCTTTAACCCAGTCCCAAATACCTGATTTTATTGTTTTTTCCAGGTTTTCTGTCTTCTCAGTGCACCAAATTTTATATTTAGTCAGAATATTTTACCATGAAAAAATACTTTATTATACAAAGGAAGTAATTGTTGATATTTAAACCCTCGATTTCCTTTTGAGCTTAAAACTGTTTATAATGGAAACAAAAGACAAACCCAACAGCCCAGCCAAAACAGTGTTTGCTGCCCAATAAGGGCATCAGGGACCTCTGTCAGTGCTGCGTCAGGTGTGTCTCTGTTCAGTTCTTGTGTCCCTTTAACTGTCACTGTCACTGTGGTGCCAGGAGCTGCCTGACAGCTGCCTCCCCCTCCTGGAGATACACCCTGGCAGCCTGAAAGAGCAGGGATTAAATTGCTTGGCTCTGGCTTAGCAGGAGGTTTTGTCCTTTCAGAGATGATGTAGCAAAAAAGCATCTCTTTGGAACCTTTCTTGGAAAAAAGGAAAAAACAAACTGGGGAAACTTCAGGCACCACCAGCTTTTGGGAAAGCTGTAATTGCTGCTGCCTTCAGTTCTGACATGTAATTGCAGCAGTGACCTCAGCCTCCTGGGAGGTGCAGGGCTCTTGCCTCTGGAGCATTTACTTGGTGTTCAGCAGGTGTAAAGTGGATTTTCCTGCTGGTTCCCAAACAACATGGGAAGCAGAAATTGAACAGAGCAAGAAAAAGTGGCTCTGGGCCTGCCAGGCAAAGATGTGGGCAGGTTCTGTGCAGAGCTTGGAACTGCTGCCCTGAGGCTTTCCTAGAAGTCCCACATTAAGGACTAATGTCAAGGGAATGGGCTGTAATTCCAAAGAGTTTGTATTGATTTATGTTTAATTAGTTGAGGGAAGCCCGGAGCCCACGTTTGCAACCAGTTCCCTTTTCAGGAACATGATGGGAGGGAGGGAACCCAGAGGGGCTGTTTTTTCATGCTGGCTGTTTGCAGATGTGGGTGTTGAATCTCTGTCTCCCTGTGTCTCTGTCCCAGTGTGGCCACAGGAGGAGTACATTGTGGAATACTCTCTGGAATACGGCTTCCTGCGCCTGTCCCAGAGCACCCGGCAGCGCCTCAGCATCCCCGTCATGGTGGTGACCCTGGGTGAGTGGGAGGCAGCCTGGGCAGGGCAGGGGGGTCAGGGATGGGTACCTGTGGTGCAGAGACCTCCACACCATCTCTGGGAACTCTTCCTGAAGCTCATTGTGCTCGCTTCCCACGCAGGAGAGCTGCTGTGTGCAGCCTGCCTGCCTTTAGTAGGTCACAGCTTTTCAGGAGGAGCTTTCTGAAATGGTGGAGCCTGCTTCAGTGAGCCTTGATGTCATGCCCAGCACAGTTTTCCCACATGGAGCAGGGAAGAGCTCTCTCCCTGGCTGAAGGCACTGGAGCTCTGGGCTCTGTGGAGTAGCAGGGTTAGAGCCTGGTGGTCAGAACAACTGTGCAGATGCTGGGGACAGTTCTCACAGATCTGTCACACTGTGTGTGCTGCTGTCCCCCTGTGAGCACCAGCAGGTCATTTCCCTGAACAGTGTTCTCCTGGTGTTTGCTCTGTTAAAGCCTGTCCAAGTCAAGAGCACAGCCTCATACCTCGTGCCTGTGAAGCTCTGTATCTGTTAGTGCAGCAATCAGAGAGGAGCTTGTCACTTCCTCCCACTCAAGCTGAAGCAGAACTGGATGGGGGTTAAGCAGCTTTCCTGTGCAGTAATGGGCAGTCAGGATGAGCCCTGGAGACAGGCCAAGCCTAGAGGGCAAATTTCCTTTGTGTCTGTGCCAGCACAGAGTGTGACATCCCTGAGAATCCTTAAGGCCCACTTCCATTTGCACTTCAGTGTGGCTGGAGCTATCAGGGGGTGAGATTTTCCCTGCCACTTCTCCCAAGTGTGGTTTTACTGCCCCAGGTCCACATGCAGATGCAGCTCTGTTGGCACAAGTGTCCCTCAACTTGTGGCTTTGTGGCTCCAGGTGTGGAGAGTGTGAAAGGGTTTTTGTGTTCTCTCTAGATCCTACCAGGGATCAGTGCTTTGGGGACAGGTTCAGCCGCCTGCTGCTGGATGAGTTCCTGGGCTATGATGACATCCTGATGTCGAGTGTCAAAGCTTTAGCTGAAAACGAGGAGAACAAAGGTAAGGCCTGGAGGAGTCTCAGCAGCAGCTGCTTGGAGCAGTGGGTGTTTGTTCTGTGGATGCCTGACTATCATCTTCTGACTATTGATTAATCTGTAATGCAGGGAGCAGCTCCCTGTGTTATTGTCAAGGACAAAATGAGAGAGGCAGGAGGGGAGAGGTGTCTGGAAACGTGATTTCCTCCCGCCTCACTGCCCTGCATGACAATGAGTGCTGCCCTGAGGATTTGCTCTAAATCCTGTTTCTTTAGCAGGCACTGGAGCTTGGTTCTTAGTCTTTGACTTAATCACACTGAGCTTGTGTTTGTGCTTTTTCTCCAGGTTTCCTTCGCAACGTGGTGTCTGGGGAGCATTATCGCTTTGTCAGCATGTGGATGGCCAGGACGTCCTACCTGGCAGCCTTCGTCATCATGGTCATCTTCGTAAGTCACTGTGAGCTGGGCAGTGCCTGGGCTCAGCCTGGTGCTGGGCACTCAGTGGTTGGTGTTACAGCAGAGCTCTCATCTGCTTTTCAAGTGTAGTTGGTGGAGGATGAGGCCCTACTCTGGGGCATGTTTTTGTTTGTTTGGGTTTTTTTTTTTTTAAGTTCCTGGAGTCCACCAGTGAAATGAACAGAAGGGCTGACTTAAGCAGTGTTGTTTTTGTTGTCAAAAGAGAGCTGCTGTTGATTTCTAAGTGTCCTTAAAACACTCCAGCTGTCAGTACAGGGTGCAGACATTTGTCCTCTGAGACTTTCAGGAACAGCCCAGACTGATTTGCCAGGAGTGATCAAGATAAACCAAGTGCTGATGTGTGAGACAAGGTGTTCTCAGATACACATCAGACAAGATCCCAAGCCATAACTACCCCGTGTTTATTGTCTTGGGTGGATGTGGTGACTGTCTCTTTGTGTGTGGCTGTCCCACCCATGGGGCAGGTCTGTGCACAATCACACTGTGGGCACTGAGGAGGAACCGAGTGCAGGGAGGCGCTGGGAGCTGCGGGAGGAGCGGGATAGAGAACAGGAGAATCCCTGCTCCCAGCTCTGTGGGTCGGTGTGGCCCCAGTGCAAACATTCAGGATTGGTCCCTTCACAAACAAATCCCTTACTGTCTGTTCCCCTGCAGCAGCACAGAGATTAATTGCCGTTTTTTAAGCTCTAATTACTCTTTGGGAAATGGCTCTGCACAGCTCCTGCTAATGAATGTAGGATGTGCAAGCCCAGGCTCGCCCGGGCCTCTGCCGCACTGCGATTCCAGCGGCTCCCTGCATCATGGGGCTCTAATCTGCCTCCCCCTCTCTGTCCTGTTCCAGACTCTCTCTGTCTCGATGCTGCTGCGCTACTCACACCATCAGATCTTTGTCTTCATTGGTAAGGACTGGCTGAGGGGTTTGGGTTGTGCTGGGCACTGTGCCTGCTCCAGCACAGAGTGCTGTAGAGTCACAGCAGGTTTGGGTTGGAAGGACCTTGAGGATCATTAGTTCCAATTTAGAAGGGTCCTACCTGTAGCTGCACAGGGAATACATCCTTCTGCTCCCAGTCACTGCACTTGCCAGAGCTATTCTCTGTCTTGAGAAGTATTGGCTGGGAACAGACAATTGGCTGGGAACAACAGGCTGCACTGAGCAGGCAGAACTGTGGGGTGGAGGTTTCTGTGGCCCTCCATCCTCTCCGTGCCTCAGTGTGTTTTCCCTCTTGCAGTTGACCTGCTACAGATGCTGGAGATGAACATGACCATCGCGTTCCCTGCTGCTCCACTCCTCACTGTCATCCTGGCTCTGGTTGGTAAGGACTTGCCTCACTGCTTGTGTCTGCAGCACGTCCCTCTGGGATCTGTGGGAAGTCTAATTCCCTGTTCCAAGCTGGCTGTGGCAGGTGGTTACTGTGGCTGCTCATCACAAGGCAGAAGGCTCTGGAATTTGATGGCGCAGTGAGCTCCATTGTCCTTCTGGGTTCCCTGGAAAAGCAGCAGTTTGTTGGGAAATCCCAGAATCCAAAGCTTTGTCTGTCCCTGGAGTCTGTGTCATTGCAGACTGGCACTCTGTGGCCAAGTTGCATTTGTACAATTCTAATTTAAAAAGCAGTGAAACCTCCTGAAATCTGCACTGTGGGATGCAGCTGATCCATGGGATATGGCAGGCAGAGCATTCTTGGCTGTAGCTGCTGCCATAAGCAGAGCCCAGTTACCTGCCCTGGGCAGGTGCAGTCACAGCCCTGCTCTGAGGTGACAGAGGACCCCTTCCCATGCCCTGCCACCTGCTGACGTCCCTCTGTCCCCAGGTATGGAGGCCATAATGTCTGAGTTCTTCAATGACACCACAACTGCGTTCTACATCATCCTCATTGTGTGGCTGGCAGACCAGTACGATGCCATCTGCTGCCACACCAACACCAGCAAGAGGCACTGGCTCAGGTAGGGGCTGGCTGTGGCCACATTCCCTCTGCCTGTCCTCCCCCAGCTGCTCTGAGTCCTTCCCAGCTCCCCCAGGCACAACAACCTCCACTCCTAAGGGTATTACCTGTGTGGCTGCTTGGGAGCTGTCCCACATGTCACAGGGTCCAAAGTGTAATTTCTCCACTTTGGGTTTGGGCCTGAATCTTGGAATCGCCTTCATCTTCCCCAGCCTCTTGTTTTGTCCTGTTTGTAGACAGGCAACTCTAATTATCTGTTAATGAATCTGTGTCACCCCATGTGAAGTGCCCCAGCTCAGGCTGGTGTTGGAAGGAGAAGAGAGCTCACATTTTTCCTGGTTTTTCTTGCCTTCTTGTCCAGATTCTTCTACTTGTACCACTTTGCCTTCTATGCCTACCACTACCGCTTCAATGGGCAGTACAGCAGCCTGGCACTTGTCACCTCCTGGCTCTTCATCCAGGTGAGTCCCTGCAGGGCTGCAGCACCTTGGGGGACTTTGTCAAACTTCCTCTCAAGCTGGGTTGGAGGAGGGATCCTTATTTCTGTAAGAGATGGAATTAAGCCTGGTTTGGAAATGGAACAGCAGAATGAGGCTGTGGAAGATTGCTGCCTCCAGTCCAGCCATAGGACTGACAATAACCTGATGCCACATGGGTGTTGGGAAGGATTTCTGTCCTGTCCTGGAATAAATCCTGGGGAGGGTCTGCCTTTCAGAGGAGCTGTTCAGGTCTGTGCAGTGAGGATGCTGGCAGGACCAGCTCCAAGCTGATGTGTGATATCCTGGATCAGGCATACCTGTTGGCTGTCATTGGTTGTTCCCCTGCTGTAGGGTGGGGATAGGGAATAGAGGATTGGCCAGAGGAATGCTGTAATCCTTCTTTTCCCAGTCTTTGAAAGTGAAGAGGGGCTGTGCTTTGTTGCCTGTCTTCAGAGAGAAACTATAAAGCACCTTGCAGTAGTCATAGTGGAAGGGATAAATCTTTCCAAACTTGCTGCTGACCTGGGTATCAGAGCAGCTGGATTCTTCAGGAGAAGTTTGGTATTCTCAGGATGTGGTTGTCTGTGACCCAGGCCCAGGGTGACGCCTTTCCCTTTCCTCCACCAGCACTCGATGATTTACTTCTTCCACCACTACGAGCTGCCAGCCATCCTGCAGCAGATCCGGATCCAGGAGATGCTGCTGCAGAACCAGCAAGTCGGGCAGGGCACACAGACCACGCTGCAGGACAACCTCAACAACAACACCACGGCTGNTCAACTGGGTGGCCGAGACGGCTGCCATCGTGACAGAGGCCTCGTTTCTGTCTGACCTGAGCACCACCCTCCTGGAGCCCGCCGTGGTGCACGAAGCCGTGGCTAACGGGACCCCTCAGGAGGCGGCCGCCGCCTCTGGGTTGGTCGCCCGCATCAGGGTCAGCAGCGACCGCCCGGAGACGGCCGTGGGCTCCATCACCATCGAGGTCACCTCAACGCCCGTGGTGGCCGCAGCAGATGCTCCCTCCACTGCTGGGGCTGCTCCCCTTGCCCCTCTGCAGGAGGGGGCAGTCCCCAGCCCCACCCTTCCCAAGCAGACTGAGGCTCTCGAGGGCTCAGACAGCCGAGCAAAACCCAGTGGTAAAAACTGCACGGGCAGCAGCAGCAGCGTGGCAGAGCCCCTGCCAGCCTCAGGGGGGGACAGTGACCAGGACAGAGGTCCGGAGGACCGGGGGGAGAGCAGCCCCTGCCCAGCACCAGCAGAGAGAACGCCCAGCTCAGAGCCAAGCTCCAGGAACCTGTCCTGAGCCTCGTTGCTGTCAATCTGGACTGCTGGGAAGGCATTTGGATTTTGTTTGTTACTATTTCTCACTTCACCATCATCCTTAACCCGTGGATCCCTCTGAGCAGAGCTGGAGCAGCTGGGACAGAGCAGGGCTGCAGTGACCTCCCTCCCCTAGGAAAGGCATGGGGGGCTGTGGGAAGGATGGTGGGTTTGGTCCCTTGGCCCACACGGCCCAAGGACTTCTCTGAGGCCACAGGTGAGCCAGCCACCTGTTCCACCCTGCCCTGCCAGATTCCTGCCTTTTCCTTCTCCCCAATCCCCACCTTAGCCCCTGCAGCTTTGTTTGCCGTCCAGGTGCTGATCCCAGGTGGGAGCTGACCTGGGAAAGGCCACAGGCATGGCAGCTTTGTGGTTAGAGTAGGAGCAGACAGAACAGAGTGTCCAGCCCCTGTGGGAGAGCCACAGAGGCAAGTCCTGGTCACCTTTCCTGCTCCTGAGGGAAGGAGGAGCTTTTACCTTCCCCACCTTCCCCAGGCACAAAGTCTGCCCTGGCCAGGGCATAACCAAAGCAGAAAGCTGCAGTTCAGCCCCCATTCTTCTGTCCTTAAACTCCCTTGGGTGGGTGGGTTGGGAGGTGGAAGGTGCTGTGTCCACGTGGGAGCTGCCATCCCAGGAGCCATGAATGATGCTTGGGTGTCTGGAGAAGCGTGGAGTGAGGGCAGCAGCTCTGTCCTGCACAGCTCTGCTCTGGGTGAGGCAGCTGCTTTCCAGTGCCTTGTCCCTCCCGTGGGACACGTCTGTGTTTAGGATCAGCCCCATCCCAGAGGAGAAGGTGACTCCTCATGCCTGGACTGTTGCATGAGCTGGTTTAGCATAAAACCAAAATACTAAAGCCAAGACATTTCAGCTGGTTTTCCCATGTTTCCCTGGCAGTAGAGGTGAGGCTGGCAGAGCCTGACCCCTCTACCAAGAGGCTGAGCTGGGGGGCTGCCTGTGGACCCCTGCAGAGGAGCCAGATCCGTGCCAGGATGTGCTGGAAGGAGGGTTTGTGCAGGGAGGTGGAGCAGAGTGAGGCAGGATGAAGCTCTGGGAGAACCGTGGTGGGGCAGGGCAGGGACATGTGGGCACTTAGCTCTTGGGGACAGCTGGGTACCTGCACAGATGTCCCCAAGTTCAGTGTTGTTCCCTGTGGCTGAGCAGTATCTGGAGTCCATCTCTCTCGGAGGGCTCCGTGCCTGTCAGTGTTACCTTCTCAACACGGGGGGCTGAGAGCCCCCTCTTCACCCCTCTGCCTTTCCCACCTGGGTGCCCCCTTTGTGTTTTTCCTTTTTCCAGGGGGGACCCTGCTGTGAGCAGCAAGTCAAATCTTGCTGCTGCCAGCACTCCTGAGAAGGGGCCTTGTGGCCGACTGGCTCCCAGCCTCTGGAGTGCCAGGAATGACCGTAGGCTTTTCAGAGGAGTGGGTGGGAGGGGAAAGGGGGACACCAAACCAAATGATTTAATGAATGAAGAGTAGAGTTCATTCTATTTAATTAATGTACAAAATGTGTTTGTATATAATAATAAATATTATCTCTTAACAGCTCCTGCAGCGCTGCCCCGTGCCCTGCCCACGGCTGTGCTGGGCTGACGTGTGGGAGTCCTGGGGGCAGGGGCTGCAGCGAGCTGAATGCTCTGTCCTGGGGGTGTCTCCTCCTGCCGCCCTGCGGTGTCACCGTCTGTCCCCTTGCGCTGTGCAGGGGCGGTGGCAGGGCAGAGGGCCGAGCACCAGCCCTATCCCGGCCATGCTCGGTGCTGCTGGGCAGCCTCCGGGCCAGGGGAGGGGCTGCAGGGCTCCCGCTCCTTCCACAGCCGCCTGTAGTGGGATGGGGAGCTATTCCTTATCCTCGGGTTGGGGGCAGAGCCCTGAGCCGCAGCCTGTCCCGCTCCCCGTGCAGCGTCTCCATCCCTCACCCTCCGCCCGAGGAAGGCTCCGGTTCTGCTTTGCGGTGGCTCTGGGATCAGCCCGGTTTGGCCGCCCTGGAGCTGCCTCTCCAGAGGGACGTTCCGCTCTCGGCCCGTCCTCCTGCCCCATCCATGTGGGAGCTTCCTCTGCCTCCTCCTCCTAATCACGGCCGTCCTGCGGCGGGGCTGAGCTGGGCCTGCGGAGGAAGGAGGGGAAGGGGAAGGGTTACTCCGAGCCAGCCTTGCCTGCCTTTGGGGAAGAGGGATCCGGGACCTTGTCTTCCTTTGTCATCTTTATTTTTATGTGGTGTAAAAACAGAGCTGGGGCGTGGGGCTGAGCTTTGTCCAGACCCTGCGGGGATCTCTCACCCCAAGAAGAACCTCCCGGCCCTTCAAACCCCCACTGCCAGCAGAAGGGACTGCGGGAAGAGACAACGGCCCCAGAGGTGGGGCAGCCCCAGGACATTCCCCCACCTTTTTTCCTCCCTCTCTGAGCCAGAGGAGCGGGTGGCCCGCCCTGTCCTGGGATGTTTTGGGGGGTCTCTGCCCCCCAGCTCACCTCTCCTCCCGGTCCTCCTGGGTGGCCAGCGGGGCGGGCAGTGGCCGGCCGCCTTTGGCGGTGCCCAGCACGGACACCAGCTCGCTCTTCCTCAGCAGCGCCGCTCGGAGCTGGTCCCGCATCTCCTGGATCTTCTCCTCCAGCTCCCGGAGCTCGTTCTCACCGGCCGCTCTGTCCAGGGGCTGCGGCGGCCGCCCGTTCCCGGGGTGCCTCGGGGACCCCTCAGCCTCGGGCCGGGCTTTGTCCAGCTGGAAGCGCACCCGCCGTGCCTCCTTCCGCAGGGCGCTCCAGGGCTGCGCTGCCGCCGGGACCGACCTCGGCTGGGGTTCGCACCTGTGTGGGGAGGGCTGAATTGGGATCTGGCTGATGTGGGGACCCTCTGCAGCCCCCCCAGAACTCTGGCTGTTCACGGAGGGGAGGAGGAGGAGCACGCTCCCAGTGCCAGCTGTACCTCTGCTCCAACTTCAGCTGCTGGCTCTTCCGCTCCTCCGTGCCCATATTCAGAGCCCGATGGATTTTCTGTGGGGAACAGGGAAAGAGTGAGTTGGGGGGTGATGGTCTGGAGGTGATGGTTCAGGGATTAAACGGGGGTTGGTGATCCGGGGCTGGAGAAGGGCAGAAGTGGTGCAGTTTAAGAGGGAGCAGCGACAGGGGGTTAGGGGTCTCTGGGGAGCTGTGTGAGCCCCTTCTCCTGGCCCCACCTGGCTCGTGTGCAGCCAGTAGTTGAATTTCTTCTTGCGGCGGATGCGGGGCAGGACGAGGCGGTAGAAGACGTGCTCGCCCAGCGAGGTGAGGAGGGAGCCGCTCAGCCCGATGCACAGCAGCACGAACAGCCCCGAGAAGTGGTAGATGCCCATCTGCAGGGTCTGCGGGCAGCAGGGGGTGTGAGCCGGGCCGCAGGGCTGTCAGACCCCAGAGCCCCCCGAGCCCAGGGGCCGCCGCACCTCAGTGACGGCGAAGACGCGTTTGCCGCAGGGCACCATCTTGTACCACTTGTCGTGCAGGAGGTCGATGAAGCCCGAGGACTTGTAGCGGCTGATGAACTCGGAGACGTTGGAGGTCAGCGGCGAGTTCTGGGGGAGGCCGATGCCATAACCTGGCCCCGGTGAGGGGGGGAGAGAGGGGCAGTGCTGGGATGGGGGGGTACAGCCCCCAGTGCCACCAGAGAGGGGGCACCTCCCCGCCCTGGCACGACCTCAGCCCGATCACACACACGCAGCAGAACCCCCTTCCCACCACAGCCCCCTCAAACCTTCGATGGCAAAGGGCTTGCCCACAGTGAGCAGTTTGCAGTCGGAGTCGATGGAGACCTCATAATCCAGCAGTGACTTGTCCATGATGAAGGCATTGAGCTTGGCAGGCTCTGTCCTGTACCAGCATGGGGAGATGCTCAGGGAGGGGCTGCTCCCCCCTTGCCTAGCATCTCCCCAGCCTGACACCCCTCCCAGAGGTGGGGGTCTCATGTGCATGGACTGGTGGGTGCACAGGCTCCAGGGCTGGGGCAGAAGATGCCCTGGGAGGGGTAAAAGGTTGTGGGGATCCCCTCATGCTCTCCCTGAGCCTCACTTGAGCATGGTGACGCCGTCGGGGGTGGTGGGGACGTTGTAGCGCCGCATGTACTCGTGCATCTCAGGGAAGCTCTTCTTGATGTACTCCTCAGCACTGCTCTCCCACACTGTGCCGAAGCGGAAGCCCTGTGAGGGGTGATGGAGCTGGAAGGAGGCACCAGAGCATCAGCACCCCTGGCCTCAGGAATGTGTCCCCACTCCCTGGGGGTGTGTCCCCAACCCTGAGTCCCAGGCAGGGTGTCTGGGCAGCCCCAGAGGTGCAGCAGCTCTTGGGGGTGTCTGGGAAAGAACTTCCCCAAGAGCAGCCTCAGAGTGAACTCAGCCACTTCCCCCTGCCCTGGAGCTAAGGCTGGGATTAACCAGTGGGATAACACACAAAGCTTTCTGTGGGTCTCAAAGAGCCGCACTCTTAGGAGGGACCAAGATGCAGGGACTGGGGCTAGAGAGAAGGAGGAAGGTGCAGAAGGAAGGACAGGACCCCCCTCAGCCCCTTCCTGGCCTTCAGCCCTTTTCCAGCCCATCTGAAGCAGCTGGACTCTCGCCCACCTTTGGGTCATGGATGCCCGAGAGCTCCTCAAAGGTCTTGTCCCCCACCATGACAGCTGCCAGGTTGGCCGTGTAGCTGGAGAGCACCAGGAGGCAGAAGATGGCCCAGAGGTTCATGAGGAAGCGGCCGGTGCAGCACTTGGGCGTCTTGCTGGACACAGTGCGGCCAAAGAGGATGGCGTAGCAGAGGTTGAGGGCTGAGGAGTAGGAGAAGATCTTCATGCGGTTACGGCCATGGGGGGTCATTCCATAGGGGCTCTTCCACTCGTAGAGGGTGAGGAAGAGTGCGGTCATGTGCAGCGCCACGAAGATGCCCACCCACATGGTCCAGTGCAGGGGCCACATGAAAGCCCCGATGGGCGATGCCGTGTCCTTGGTCCTCACCAGGATGCCCAGGCTGGTGGAGAAGAAGGGGCTGGTGAAGTCGATGACTTTGCTCCTCACCGAGTTGATGCTGAAGGAGGTGACGGCCATGTGGGCCGTGCCACTGAGCAGGTCCCCCACCAGTCCTGTCCAACGCCCATTCTTCCAGGCTCCGTATTTCCCATCACCCACGATGTAGAGCTCGAAATCAAAGGCCATGTCCTCGGCCAGCTTCTCCAGCAGGTCGATGCAGTACCCATAGCAGCATTTCTTGTACTCCCGTGGCACTGAGCCATTGCCAATCTTCTCAAAAAGGGCATCCAGCACAGCTGAGTCGTTTGTGCCGGGGTCCAGGCAGAGCTGCCCAGCCGGGCAGTTCCCTTCCTCATCCACCTCCCTGGTGAAGACGAAGGGGTGCTCCACCAGCGTCACCACCCGCAGCCGTGTGCGGGCCCCCTCGGCCGCCTCGCTGGGGCCCTGGCGCTGCCTCTGGCTCTGCCACACGCCTTCTTCCAGCTCCAGCTTGCCGTGGCTCCAGGTGCCCACTGTCATCCAGGTGGGGACCCCCTGGAGGTCTCTACGCAGACTCCAGACACGGAACTGCTGCTCCGGCCTCACCAGGGCTGTGTTCTCCACGTGCACCAGCCCCGTCTGGCCGTGGAAGGAGGTGTTGGCCAGGAACCTGCCAAGGAAAGGGTTTCACTGCTCCAGTGTTCTGGGTCAGCTGGGGCCAAGGGATGAAGCTGGGAGCTGGGAGCTGGGAGCGGGATGTGCCCGGCCCAGGCAGGGACAAGGTCAAGGAGGGGCAGCAGGATCTTGCTGTGGTGCCCTGCAGCTCGCTGTGCTGCTAGGGCCGAGTGTTATTAATATTTATAGAGTGACCATGCTCGGGCAGTGTTAAGGAGATCTGAAGTGACATGTCCCCCCTGTGCAGCACTAGCCATGTCCTGGGGGTCTGAGCCCCATGGTGGTGGCTGCACACACTGGGGACAGCACTGCACTGAGCCCAGAGGTCCCCTGGGTCTGGGGCAGAACCCTCCCATGCACCCCAATAATACCACAGAGCCAGGATGGGGGAAAGAGGAGCCCCCAGCACTCCCTTACCGGGCAAGAAGGAGCCCTGGGGACTTGCTGCCTGCCCGGTGCCTCTCGTTGCAGTTGCCCGTGGTCTGCAGCTCTGTGGGGTCGGGGTGGCTGTGGGCAGCATGGGCAATGGCCTGGGATACCAGCCCCACCATGTCCTGCACAAAGAGCTCCAGCGGTGGCCGGCTGACCTCCCCAAAGGCCAGCAGTCCTGGGGGCAGGCCCTCAGTCTGCAGCTCACTGGCACTGAGAGGGAAGCCCAGCATCCAGTGGAATTCCTGCGGTGGCAGCCCCAACTCCTCGGCTGCCTGGAGGACGAGTCGAGCACGGTGCAGGTCACAGCCCAGCATCAGCACTGGGCTGGAGAGGGTCCTGACACGGTCCCCATGCTGCAGCAGGTACCGGGTGGCCCTGGGCTCATCCAGGTAGCCCAGGTCCAGGATGGTACGAAGGAAGATCTGGGAACGTTGGGCCCAGAGGTTGAGGAAGCTGTCGATGTCCCAGGGGTGGCAGAGCACCAGGCTGCTCTCCTGCCAGTCGTTGGCCTGCAGGACGCTCACCAGGACATCCACCAGCATCTCCGGTGAGCTCTGCCGGTCCATGTGGAAGTGGAAGGGGCTCTGCAAACACACAAGGGTCGTGACTGTGCCTCCGCCTGCGGGAACAGCCCGGAGGCAGAGCCAGACACGGGCCCACCTGCCCTGAGGTCATCCCACACTCCCTGCCTATCCCCTGCCCAGTTCCTGTCTGGGATCCACTGCCAGGACACATCCCAGAGCCCTTCTGGAGACAGAATGGAGTGGGGACCGGGGCTGAGGGCTGCAGAGCTTCCAGAGGAACCAGGGAACTTACCTTAGAGTGAAAGCAGGAATTGGGATAGAGCTGGGCAAGGGGCCAGGAGAGAGCTGAGATGGGAGCTGGGATAGAGCCAGGGTAGGGCTGGAATGAGGGCCAAGAGGGGGCTGGAATAGAGCTGTGATGGGAGACAGAGCCAGGATGGGGCACAGGATGAGGCTGGGGTACAGGCAGGATGGAGCTGGGAATGAGGATAAGATGGGGCTGGGGTGGGAGGGAAGACAGAGGGAGAACAGAGCCGGGATGGAGCCCGGAGGTAGCCGGGATGCAGCAAGGATGAATGGNGAATTGGAGCTTGAATCGGAGCCGGGATCGGAGGCAGGTGAGAGCCGGGAAGAAGACCCGCGGAAGAGAACCGGTACGGAGACCAGACGGGGATCAGGATAGAGCTGGTATGGATCCGGGACGGGGATCGGAATAGAGCTGGTATGGATCCGGGACAGGGATCAGGTCAGGAGCACGGGCGGAGCCGGGACGGGAGCAAGGACGGAGCCGGCGAGCAGGGACGGGAGCTGCGTCCCCGTGCAGTGCCGGCGCTGCGGGTCTCACCTGCGCTCGGAAAGGCAGCGGCCAGCGGGTGTCCAGGATGCTGACGAAGGGGAC
>WEIU01019460.1:181451-195726 GCA_013389925.1 Aegithalos caudatus
GGCTGCTGCCACCTGCACCGCGGCCGCCTGCGCTGCCACCACCGGGTGCCCGGCCAGCGACACCGGGAGCCGGCTGGGCATGGAGATGGGGATGGGAGAGTCCTCCTCTGCCGGGGGAGCAGGTGTCAGGGATGGGGGCACAGGGGTAGGTCAGTGCCACTACCCCAGGGTGTCCCCTGGGGACAATAGTTTGGCACAATAGTTTGGTGCCCTGCTGTCCCTCCAAAGGTCAGAGATGGGTGATTGGACTCACCCCAGGCTGAGTCCTGGAGGCCAGGGAGGGGAGAGGAGCATCACCCCCCTTCCCACTTCCACCAGCTCTCCCCATTATTCCCAGCGCCAGGAGGGGGCTCAGCTCCCGTGGCACCCAGACCCTGCACCAGCCAAACCCTAGAGTAGGCAGACCCCAGAACAACCATTACCTTTCTTGATCTTCTTGCCCGGCGTGATGGCCCCGCCGTTGGTGGCCGACGCCAGCCCCAGCGCCGGCACTGGCAGCTTGGGCGAGGAGAGGAGGCCGTGGGTGCCGCCGGGCGAGTAGGCAAAGAGGGAGCCGCCGAAGCCCTGCCGCCGGCCCTCCCGCCGGTTGCTGTCGATGGCCGCCTGCAGCTCGTTGGGGTTGCTCAGCCCACGCTTCTCACACTCGTAGGGGTACAGGTACTTCATGTACCTGCGGCCGGACGGGACACGGGCGGGGATGGTGAGGGTGATGTAGTGCCTGGGGACCCTTTCCCGTGTGCCACCCCATTTCTCCCTCCCCACTGCTCCCATCTGAGCCCCTGTCCCCTGCGCAGGCAAGAGGGACCCCCAAGGACTCTCCCCTGTCCCCTCCCCTCCGAGCCCCCGCTCACTGGGTGCGCAGGGTGAAGGCCGCGCTGGTGATGGAGGTGGGCAGGCTCAGCCCCTTGGTGATCTCCCGCCACAGCTTCTTGTTGATGACCTCCACCAGACCCCCCTTTTCGGTCACCAGCGTGTACAGCATGTACAGGTCCAGCACCTGCTTGGCCATGATGGGGATCCGGTTCACGGGGGTCCCTGGGGAGCGGCGGGAGGAGAGAACGGGTCTGGGGTGCTGCTTTCTTACCCAAAGTGGGGGTGCAGCTGCCAAGACCCCCCTGTGGTGCACTGGAAGGGCTGGGGGGCTCCTGCTCCTCCCTCCCCTTCCACCATCCCCTTCTTCCCCCCGGGGCCCTCCCGCTGAGATCAGCCCCAAACAAAGGAAACAGAAACTGGCAGTTTCCAGCCACAGCCCAGCCGTGGCCGAGCCGGTTCCTCGGGCTGAGCCGGCACCCGGCAACGCGAGTTATTTATAACGGGGGCGGCACAATCCAGCTGTGAGGGTCTCCTATGAGCTGGGGGGCTCATCCCTGCAGCAGGAGGAGGGGGCTGGCAGCACCTGCTTCCTCATTGGGGTCCCTCCCCTCCCATCCCTGTGGTGAGAGGGCTCTGGGGGACCTCGGAGGATGAAGGTGGGGTGACACCAGGGGATGCAGGTGGGGGGGATCGCAGGGGACACAGCCAGGGAGACCCCAGGGGACAGAGCCAGGGGATGGGACAGAGCCAAGGGAATCCTGGGGGACCCAGCCAGCAGCCCCAGCCCCCCTGCACAGGCACACGTGCCTTCCCAGTGCTGTCTGACAAAGGGCTGGAGCCAGCCCTGTGTCAGCACTTCCAGCGCTGTTTTCCACGCAGGAACCAGACCCTCGAACAGGAGAATGCTTGGCTTTCAGCCCTTCCCACCCCTGGCCCCCACACCGTGGCCTCTCCCCAGGCAGAGAGAGGGCACAGAGAGGGGCTTTACCCGCTGCAATAACCCAGGGCATGGGAAAAGGGGGCACACAGCCAGGAGTGCTGTGTGGGGAGGGGCTGCAGGTCTGGGTGGGATGGGTGAAGGTAGGGGGCCAGGGTGGGCTGCAGGCACTGGATCCAGCCCAGCAGGTTTGACCTCGCTGTGCTGAGGGGTTAAAGATTAACCAGCAGCTCAGCCAGAGCTGTGACCTCGGGGCACTAATGAGGGGCAAGGAAATGAGCCCCTGGCCCTGGGGGAGATGTGGGGGGCGCAAGGTGGGCGTGGGTGGGCACGGAGTGGCACAGGGGCACAGGGTGGGCGTGCAGCTGGGGACTCACCTCTCTTCTGCATGAAGCTGAAGAGGTCATCCAGGAACTCCTTCCTCCTGGGGTCACCATCCAGCTCGTACAGCTGCATAAGGAGAAGAGAGACACGCTCAGAAACCCCCTTGACCCGTGTGTCCCCCCACCTGAGACCCCCAGCTTCCACTGCAGCAGCTGTGTGGCTTAAAAGACACCAAATGGCTCGAGGGTCCCTGCATGGGTCCAGGGGGTTCCTGCAGCTTGGGCTGTGCCCCACTGTGCCATTCCCTGCCCGCCCCACTCGGAGCTCAGCTCCAGGATGCCAGTGCTGGGGTCACGGCTGGAGTGGCTCCCAGTCTTCCAACACCGTGGCTCCTCCTGGGAATGCTGATCCCGGTTATTTTTAGCATCCACTGCCTGCTCAGCACAGCAACGCTTCAGCATGGTCCCTCCACGCTCTGGGTGCCACAGAGAGCCACGGCCAGGAGCCAATGGTGGGATCCAGTGCCTCATGTGGCTTGACATGAGCTTGTGTGCCATGGCCCTGCAGGGACGTGTCCTGCACTGGGGAAGGCAGAGCTGGGCCAGGCTCTGACACGCTGCACCTCAATCACCAGCTCTGCTTGGGGCATCTCCAGTTGGGACCCCCCACCCCGCCAGCCCGGCACATTCCTGCCTGATTTATGGCGCAGGATCGGCCGGTTGGAGCGCCCGGCACGCCGCAGGCACACACCACGCCACACCACTCCTGAAGCCCAGTGCTGTTTCTGCCTGGAGGCTGCTGGATAATCCCCCCCCATCCCGGGAAGGTTGTTGGAGCAGGGGCTGTGGGGGCAGGCGCAGCTCCGCTTTTCTCAATGACAACTCTGAACAACTGCCAGTGGGGCCGGGAGGGGCCTATAAATACCCCCCCATAATATGCCAGGCACGCACTGCAGGGCCATGGGCAGGTGGATGGGTGGGCATCATCCTGGCTGCAAATGAGGGGCTTGAGCCCCCTCCTCCTGCAGCCCTGCAGGGAGGATCCGGATCTTGCAGGGCCGGACTCGCCCGGCGCCGATCAAAGGGATCAATGGGGCCGCATGATAAGCGGGGCCATAAACCCCCCCAGTTCCCCTGGGAAACTCAGCAGGCTCAACCAGCCCCTTGCACACCCCCAGGGCAAGGGCAGGAGCTACCAGCACCAGCGCCAGAGACCCTCAAAGCCCCTTTCCAACCCCAGCACCCCAGCAAGGGGTCTGGTGTGGGAGTGGTGTGGGGGGAGTGAGCCATGTCACAGCAGCACCGCTGTGATTTTTGGGGCTGAACTGCATGGGGCTGGCTGTGCCAGCTGAGGGATGTTGGGCTGGCGCCAATGCAGCCTCCCCCGTTTCCTTGAGCAGCTCCAAAAGCCACACACAGGGAAAGGGCTTCCCTGGCGTCCGATCCTGCGGGGTGCGGAGCCATCCTGGGGAAGAGCCAAACACGCTGCTTCATCCACTGCCAAGACCCTCGGGGTCATGATCCCCAGGCTCAGTCCCGAGGGGAATGGACGCGTTTAAGAGGATGAAAGAAAATTAACCGTCAGCTGAGGAGAGCGTGGCCGGCCAGGACAGGGGGATTAGTGGCCGCGGCGGGCGGCTGCCCCGTGTGCCGGCCTTCCACCGGCCCCGGTGGTCCCATGCCAAGCTCAGCTGGCTGCAGCCACTCTCACCCCTGCCCAAGTGGGATGAAGCCATGGGGGTCCCCAGGGCTGGAGGGCAGAGAGATCCCCGTTCTTGCCAGGTGACCTCACAGCCCTGCCGGCACACCCGCCACGGCTGCCGGGCAAAGGATGTTGCACAAGCTGCTGCTGACGGTTACCGGTGAGACTTCGACAGCTTCGCTGCACTTGGCAGCTGCTCACTGACCACTGCGGTGCCACGCAGAGAAACAGGCTCCCCTTGGGACCCCCCAACCCTGGTTTAGCTCTGCCACCGCCAGCAGAACCAACTGCCGGAGATGGGCACCTGCCAAGGTGTTCATCCGGCAGCACTGTGGGGCAAGGATGTGCCCAGCCATGGCCGGGATGTGCCCGGTGTGCACTGTGGTGTGTGACAGAGTGGCATTTACCAAGCTGCCCCTCTCCTCCCTTATGACCCCTGCTCCCCCTCACCCCCAGGCACAGGCAGGACACTGAAGGGGACAGAGAGGAGTGACTGCCAGCAGCCCCTGGCAGGATTTCCTTGCATTGACGCCATCCGCAGCCAACGGCAGAGCAGCCGGCGCCCCGTGAGCCCCAACGGCAGCGCAGGGCAGCTGGGACAGCGGGGCTCACAATGCAAATTGAGGAACAGAAACGTTCTGGTTTCGGCAGCCTGTGAAACCCAGTGCGCAGCTGAGCTTGGCACAGGCTGGCAGCTGCTGGCGCTGCTGCACCGAAATCAGCAGGTGCTGAGTCTTGTGCCTGCTTGGTGCTGATCCCTGCCCCGTGCTCGTGCCCTGCTTCCTGCTCTCAGCCCTGGTTTCTGCTCAGCTCAAAGCCAGTTCCTCGCAGGGACTTGCAGCGTCTTGGTGCAAAGGTACCGGCGGGCAGGAGCCACAGGCAAGGCCGCCCTGTGCCGCTGAGTCAATACATTTATGTTTCGTAATTAGGGAAGTGGAAACGACTTAATCCATATCGCAGCTGCCCCAAGAATATCCTCTTACCACGGGGTCCCCATGGCAGGGTGCGGTGCCAGGGGACACTGTGGCACAGCCACCTCAGCCTGGCTGGGGACAGCCGGTGGGGAGATGCCCCCCACCTC
Organism: Aegithalos caudatus; assembly: GCA_013389925.1. Classification (NCBI taxonomy): domain Eukaryota; kingdom Metazoa; phylum Chordata; class Aves; order Passeriformes; family Aegithalidae; genus Aegithalos; species Aegithalos caudatus. Next base: position 186,308 of record WEIU01019460.1, read on the forward strand.
CCTGAGAGTCCCCTGGGCCGGGAGATCTGATCCACACACCCAGTGCTCCCAGTGCTGACCCATCCCAGGGTGAATGCTTGATGCCAGAGGCATGGCTGGCTCTGGCCACAGTGTCCAGCCCACCTGGCCACAGCGCAGCCCCCTCGGCCCCGGCCCCCGGCCGGCTGAGGACACGGAGCCAGATGGCCGTTGCCAGCAGATCTATAATTAAGTGGAGGAGGAATTAGGCAGGAGGTGGGCGGGTGGCCCTGACCCCGGCCCAGCGCCCCGGCAGGATGCCGGCCCGGCGTTTGGTGTGGATGACCGGATTAATGTTTCAAACCAGATTACAGGAAAATCCCAACCCTATGGCTTTCAAAGGGCGGGCGGGAGGTGGCCCCTTGGCAATGCCAGGAATGCGGGAGAGCCCCCGGCACGGGAGCGGTGTGTGCCGGGGGTCCGACCTCCCCCCGAGCTGGGGCAAGGGGGGAAAATTACAAGCAGGAGGGGAAGAGCTGTTTCACAAGGCTCCGGGAATGCCAGGGGTCATGCTGGTGCCAGGCAAATCCCCCCTTCGGCAGGAGTCCCTTGTCTGCCCCATGAGGCGTCACGGACGAGTCCGTGTCCCTGCATCCCGCGTCCGAGTTAAAAACACCTCCCCTTCCCCCCGCTCGGTTCCGGGTTTTCAGGCCTCGGGGATTAATTTTCAAGTTTCTTTTCCATCGCCAGGAAGTGGCAACACTCTCGGTTTTCCTCCTTCTCTCCAAAACCGGTTTGGGACGTGCACACCGTGACGTGAGCCGGGACTGGGGACAGACCCAAGGGCCAGTGCAGCAGGGATGGGGGCTACTGGCAGCCTCCACCTTCCAGGGGCTAAACTCCCCCAAATTCCTGTATTTAAGGAAAAAACACAACGCAGGCGGCGGCGGGGAGAGCCCACTCTGTCTCGGCAGGTAGCAGGAGCAGCGGTGACACGCTGAGGAGCTACTTCTCTCCTTTTCTTTCCTTCCTTCCTCTGGCAGCCCCCGGGGATGCATCCCTTTGTCCCGCAGACAGCCGAGGGGCCATGCTGGGCTGGGGAAGAGCCCGCGCACACTAACGAGTTCTTTAAGGAAGAATAAACACATTTATGGCGCGTTTCCCGTCTCACTCCCAGCCCATACACAGCCCCCGGCCTCTGGCACGCCGGGACCCGCAGTGGGGTCGGAGAGGGCACTTATTCAGAAAAAGAAAGTAATTTGTAAAAACCAGAGCCAAGGATTGGCGAGGGCCCCGGGCCGCGGCGTTTCGGAGGCGCTGGGGACGTGATTTCCAGTAAGGAGATTGCTGACTCAGGGCTGGGGGTGCCCGAGGCCGCAGCCCCTCTCCAGGCACGGCCCCCCCGGCGTGGGGTGCAGGGTTTGCTGGGGCCAATCCCTCCCGGTGAAGGGCAAAGGGAGCGTCCAGCCCCGGAGCAGATTCCTATGCAGATAAAGAGCTCGGCTTAGGTACAGGTCACCCCTGGCTGTCCCCATCCCTAATCCCCTGCGAGCCCCCCAGGGCACAGCCCCCCGTGGGAAGGGGCTGCTGGGGGCAGGGATGCGTGTGCCCCCTCCCTGAAATCTCCCAACACCTTTCTCATGGGGGATGTGCTGGCGGGAGCCTCGCCCACGCGGCTGGGGCCAGCGGTGACTCCACTGACCGGCCCGGCGGGATTCCTGCCGCCGGAGCACGGCTGGGCTGGGGGGCCGCTTCCGCGGGGGCAGGTGGGGAGGGGGCCCGGGAGCTTCCCGTCGGCACCATTGTTCACACCAGTTCCCAGCATTGTCCCCTCCACGGGGGGACATGGCCCGACTGTAGGTGCCTTTTTGCACTGGTGCCTCCTCCTCAGGCCGGAGGACACGGTGGGTAAAGGATCCATCGGTGCTCCCGTGACTCGGTGACAAACCCAGTCCCGATCCCCCGCCATCGGCCCGCGGGTCTGGGGGACCCTGAGACCACCTGGGCCCCCGTGCCCACCTGCTCCCCACCCAGGCCAGGGGAAGGAGTGATGTGGGTGACCCTGGGGGTACGCGGGCGGTGTCACAGCACGGCGGGTGTCACGGCACGGCGGGTGTCCCCCGAGCGAGCGGCGGAGGGGACGCTGAATGGGCGAATTAGTCACCGTTTAACCTCGCTGACCCCCCCATTGTCCGTGCGCTGTCGGCTGCCCTCCCCACCACGGCACGGGCCGCTGTGCCCAGCCAGCCGGCAGCTCCCAGGATCCGTGTCCCTGCCGCGGGCCGGGCTGACTCCGGCTCCCGGGACACCGGCTGTGCCGCTGCTGTTTGCTCCCTTCCTGCAGAGGAGGAAGCGATTCCTGCTGCCGTGGCGTTTCCAAAGGCAGTTCGCTGCTGGGCGGCAGCGTGCCAGGCTCTGGCTGGAATCAAAACTGGTTCCGTGTCTGAATGCAGACGTGGGGTGGCACAGGCTGGTGAGGGGTCACGGAGGGGGAACTGGGGTGCTGGGGCTGCTCCCTCGGCTGGGCCAAGCCGCTGGCTGGATGGGAGCCAGCCCGGCAGCGCTCCCGGCCCCTGCCGTGTGCATGCTGGTGCATGCCCTTGACACATGCTTGCTATCACACCGGACCTTGTACAAATATTAATCCAGTGGAGTCAGGTGCTGTTGAGAAAGCTCGTTCAGTGAAGGACACCAGGCTAACTCCTGCCACCAAGCAGACCCAGGGAGGTCGGCTGAGAACCAGCTATGCAGCACTAAGTTGGGGAAATGTGGCCAAGAGCAGCTTACTCAAACTCTCTAGGGCACTTGGTGAGCCCCCAACTTGGGCTGTCCCTCTTGTGTGACTCCCAAGCCTCCCAAGGTGAAGCCCCTAAGGGCTGGAGGGCCAAGACCCTCATTCAGGACCTGACCCGAGTGCAGTGGCAGCAGCAGCAGCGAGGCCTGGAAGCCAAGACGGGGCTTTAAATTCCACCATATGTAAATGATCGTCTTAGAAGGGGATCGCGGTAAGCCCCAGCAGATGAGTCACCGGGGCTTCCACCACCCGCTGGGATTTGGCTAATTGCAAATCTGTTCCTGAAATGCGAGGTCCTGCACCTCTGCCCTCCGTTGGCACCGAGGTGGGGGTCCCAGGGGTCCCGTGGGCAGGGCCAGGGTGCAGAGAACGCCTGGGAACCCCACCGCGGAGCCGCTGGAGGAGCTGGAAGGGGTCCAGCAGCCGCAGATGGGGTTGACAGGAGCCAGCTGTGGGCTGTCAGCCCCAGGAACCATCACCACTGAGCTGCTCTAGCACCGCTGAAACCTCACGGTTTTCTCGCACTGAGAGGAGGGGGTGGTGATGGGCACAGTGATGGCACCAGAGTGACAGACCCCAACCCACTGTGGCACCCGAGCAGGTGGCAGTGTGGGACAGCATGTCTCAGGTGCTGAAATCTCCAAAATCAGGCACTGGTGCCCAAGTTGGAGGCTCCACAGTGGATGTGGGCAGATGGAGAAACGGAGGCAGGAGGTGAAGCCCTTTGCTAAAGTGGTTTAGGGCTGGTACCTGGCTGGGTGCTCCCACTGCCACCTGTACCAGGGTGAGACCCCAAGCCAGCTGCTGTGGGGGGACAGGGAAGCCCTTTCCCAAAGGACTGCTGCCACAGAAGTGACCTGGCCACACCCTCCCCGTGGGAGGCATGGGGAACAGGGGACTCTCCACGGGGGCGAGCCCCGGCCTCCAGCAGCCCCAGCACAGGGTGGATTATCCCGAGCTCCAGCCAGAGAGGGAACCCAGGCACAGGCAGATTAAGTGACCGATGGGAAGGGTCAGGGAGCGGGTCAGGAGCCTGGCCAGGAGCTGCACCCTGAGCCCCCAGTCTGGCTGCCCCAGGGCTCAGAGCAGGGGGCCCCCCTGGCCCCAAACCACCCCCTGCCCTGGCCCCCGATTGCAGCACGTCCGGCTGGGCCCTGGGACCAGCTGCCATTTCTCCTGCGGTTTGGGCCAGAAATAGGGTGATGGAGCAATGCTGCCCTTGCCCAACGCTGCAGTGGGGGCGGGGGGCTCTGCTGACAAAGGCCCCGCTCCCTGCGCTGCTCTTTTCTTTTTTTTTCCCTTTTAAATAAACCCTGTTAGTTCAGCTGTGCCGAGAGGGGAGGCGGCCGCCACCTCCGCAGCCCTTGAGTCAGCCCGGGGGGCTGGGGCGTGGAGGGAACAGGGCTCTAAGGGGGCCAGGGGTGGGGGAAATGAGGCATGGTGGAAATGGAGCTTTGGGGGGACACAAGCAGGTGATGCCCAGGCTGTGGGGAGCCAGCCCAGCTCCCGAGACAAGGGGTGTTGGGGGCACAGTCCAGCAGGGTGAAGGCACTGTCTGGGCACCTGGAGCAGGAATGATGTGTCCCCTGTCCCTCAGCCTCATTAATCATCCTGGGTCTTGTTTGGAGAAATGGCTTCACGGGTGCCCAGCTGCCGGGACCAGCACCTGTGAGCACCCAGGCGTCTGGCTGGGGGAGGCACTCGGTGGCTAAGCCGCTCTCGCCGAGAAGTCCCTGACCTCTGGCCAGGGATCTGGTGGGATTACAGCCCCGGGAATGCTCCCTGAGCACTATGAGCCAATTACTGTGCTGGATCCCCGGCTGGGAGCACCCCTCGGCAGGCGGGGCAGAGGTGCAGGGTGAGAGGGGCCATGGCTGAGGGTGGGGCGAGGGGGGAGGACGCAGCCCTTTTCCCGGGAGGGATACACTGGTGACTCCCCCACTGCCCCCAAAGTCCTGTCCTGCTCAGGTCCCCTCTTGCCTGCCTTATCTGCTGCTGGCCTGGCCAGGCACCGCAATCACCTCCCTGACACAGCAGTGCCCAACCAGGGCCCCAGGGCACTCCCCCTTATCTGGGAGCCAAACTGCTTCTGGGTGGGGGGCAGTGCCCCTGGCCGTGTGATGACACTCGGGTCCCCCTTCCCTGAGCAGGGGCCCCCTCGCCCTCCCCGGGGGCAGCTCATCCGCTCGGCTGGCTAATGCAATAAAGCTCTAATCAATATTTTAAAGAAAGTAAATGGACCCTCCCGCCCTTGTTAAGAGGCCACGGGGCCCCTGCTCGGGCCCCACGCCCCCAGCTGGCTTTGGGCTTTGAAAAGGAGAATAATCCACGGGAGAAAGGGGTTCAGAGGGGATCCCCCACGCCTTAACCAGCTCCTGGGGATTCAGAGCAGGGATGGGCTCTCTGCTCCTCCAGACCCTCCTGGAAAATCCCAGCTCCACCAGCCATGTGCGCGGGGCTGGTCTGGGCGGAGGGGGGGTCCGGTTTCACCCACCCCCGCAGCCCTGCAGAGGTCACCGAGTTGCTTTCGGTTTATTTTTCCCCCACTACTGCACTTTGAAACGCTGTATCTCGGGGTGCGCTGCACTGCCTGAGATAAGGGCTGAGGTTTTTGTGCCCGTGTGCCACCGGCATGGCTCAGATGTCCCCAACACAAGAAACCTCTCATCCCACTAAAGCACCCCCAAAACCCCCCAGCTGCCACAGCCTCCCAATGGCACTTCTTAAATCCTTCCTGAAGCAGGAATGGAGGATTAAACATCAGCCACTGCAGGACACCCCAAAAGGGAGCACCCAAAATGGAGAACCCCAGAGGGAGAGTGGTGGCTGTTGCAGCCAGATGAACACAGGGAGCTGAATTCCTTGAACTCCTGCAATGTGGGATGGGGTACCAGCGTGCAGGGTGCCCATGCCTGAGGGAGCACCAGCACCACAGGAAACCCCAAAAGAGGCAGAGGCTGGAAAACTCCAGCTCCAGGGGCTGCCACTACACCAGGGGTTCCCACTCCTGGTATTAGCAGGGAGAAGCAATAGCAGTAATGAAACAGAAAGCTCAGAGCAGGGATCTTGGGGAACAGCAGCAGCAGAGCCCCCACAGTGCTGGGGTACAGAACTCAGAGCAGTTTTACCCCCAGCAGCCCCTGCCTGGCAGGAGCTTGCTGGATTTTTAGCCATTTCCCACGGGGAGCCTCTCCCCACCCAGAAAATGCCCCCTTTCCCCCCCACCCCGAGGAGCCACGGTGCCCTCAGCAACTGCTGCCCCCGAGTTCCCTGTTGTGCTGGGGGCTCCTTTGTTCTGCTGCCCGCGCCGGCAGCGCCCGGGTCAGGCTGAGCTGACCTCTGCCTGTGCAGTAGCTGTCCCTGGGGACGGGGAGGTGCCACGCGCCGGCTCCCTAACCTCCCTCACCTCCATAACTCTTCCTCACGCCCTCCCCTTCCTCCTCCCTTGAACTGGGCCCCCTCCTCCTCCCTCTGGCCCCCCACGGCTCAGCCAAGCACCAGTTCACAGGAATCTGTCCCAGATGGGTCAATAAAACCTGGCAGTGGAGGATGGGGGCAGTCCCTGGCTGCCAGGGTTTGGGCAGGGAGACGGCACGGGGGCTTGGATGGCAGCACTGCCCAGTGAGGATGGTGTTCTCAAGCACAGAGACCCAGGATACAGGCAGCACCAGTACTACCAGAGCTGAATCCGAACTGGATCCAAACTCCCAGCAGGGAGAGCTGGACAGCCAGGGAAATCATCAGGGCTGGTAGGAGAGCAGGGGTGCTGCCGGTGCTGAGGAGCTCCTGGCAAAAATAAAAAGGAGCCCCAGAAGAGCCCATCCCTCACAGAGCAGGCAGGCAGAACACTGGCACAGCCACGCACAGCACCACATCCCTGCTGGCTCACCCACACAGGGACCCTGCTGTGGTGCCACATCCCAGAGCTACCGGGGTTCCCCCTAAGGCGCCTCCGCCCCAGCGAGGAGCGGGGATGGGGTACGGCATCCCCTGTCCCGTGCTGCCCTCGCTGTTTACATTCCTGCTGCTCCTTCCCAGGCCGCGCCAGCTGGGCTGGGATGGAGCCNACCCCCTGGCCCCGGTCCAGCGGCCGCGATCCAAGCGCGGTCGCACGGGCTGACGTGCCGGGGAAAGCCTCTCCGGGCCCAGCGCGTCGCCTCCGCTCCTCCGCCCACGGAGGCTTTTCAACCCCCTCCGGCTGCTTCCAGGATTCACCACCGAGCCGGGCTCTTCCCAGTGAGCCTGGGAAGCCACATGGAAGGAGAGAGGGTGCTCAGGGAGAGGGGGTGCAGCTTGGAGAGCAGGGGAAGCGCTGGGAATGGGGCTGGTGTTCCCAAGTGTTGTGGCTGTGATTAGGGACCTGGCAGAGGCTACGGCCTGGACCACAGCACTGACACGCTGACAAACAGGAAGATCGGAGCTGCGGTATTGAAAAGCCTTTTCACAGCTACGAGTTCACGGCCCTGGCCCCTCGCTCCCCGGTGGCAGGAAGCACAAGAGAGGGAAACCACAAGAAGAGAAGGTGGCTTGGGTGCAGCGGCAAGAGGGATGTGTAGGGCAGGAGCATTCCTCCATCCCTACAGCTGGACAGGAGCATCCCTCCATCACCACAACCAGGCAGTGCCAGGAGGAAGGCCACATTCTCCGTGCTTGCTGGTGCTCCCTCCGCCAGCCCTGTCCTGAGCCTGTCCACATCCAGATGTGCTGGCAGATCCCGACAGCCCCTTCCCCCATTTTGGAAGGGATGCGACAGCCTCCTGAAGGTGAAGGGGCAGAGGTGGTCACATCCCTCCTGAAAGGCCACCACGCCCTGGCCGCTCCATCTGGGTCCCATCTGCTGCTGCTGGTCCTGCCCCTTCCCCCAGCCCCAAACTCTGCTGTATTTAAACACACATCAAAGGTGCCGGGTGGTCCCCAGGGAGCCCCGGCTGCAGCACGTTTTCTTCTATCAGCGAGAGTGGACTGCAGCCAGCTCTGGCGCCGGGAGAGTGGGAACATGAATGAAAGGGGCAGCCAGGTGCTTTCTCCCTGCTTTCAGTCTTTCATGGCATTTTGGCAGTGGCGGGGGCAGCTCTGCCCCCCACCAAGCATCCATGGGGCTGGAGTTGTCCTGCCAGGCATCACCTCTGTACTGACAGTGATAGGAGACACACATGTCCCCATGGAAAATGGCTTGGGGAGAGTGGAGAAGAGGAAAACCAAGAAAGCCCTCAGATTTGCAAGTTTGGGGTGATTTTTTTGTAACTTTCAGTAAGAATCCTCCCAGCTCCCTGCAGCAAACCCAATCACGCTGTCTGCCTGTGCCAGAACAACCCGGACACAGGATCCACTCAGAGTCACCCAACCAGGGAGGGGACGAGACTGAGCCCAGCACTAAAACCCCGGAGAAATCCCACGCATTCCTAATGACAACAGCAGCTGGATGCAAGAACGCTGTTGGAGGCGGCGCTGCCGGAGGCATCTCCCCACGCTCGCGAGGACACACGGGTGCACAGGAGCAGGGAGAGGGATGGCAGGGCAGGGACATGCAGGTCTTGGCAGGCACGTACCTGCTTGAACTGCTCCTCGTAGGTCCAGTCGCCGTGGTCAGGTGCTGGTGGCGGGGGCTGAGTGTGGCCCAGGCTGGGGGGCAGCCGCTCCTGTCCCCCTGGCAGCCGTGGTGGCTCCCCCCGGTAGTGCTGGGGTGCTGGGGGCTTGCGGAGCAGCAGGGATCCCGCACCCGCCCGCACCGCCTCTGCTGAGCTGAGCCCTTCCTCTCCCATGTCTTCTTCTTCCTCATAGTCTTCCTCTTCCTCCTCCTCTTCTTCTTCCTCTTCCTCCTCACCCAGGTCCTCTTCAAAGTCATCTTCATCCCATTTGCCCTTGCTGGAACCAGGAGAAGAGGAAAGCTTTGGTGCCACGCTGGTTCCCAAGGCCCAGCCCTCTCTCCTGCCCGCCCCACAGTCCCTCCCCTGCTGCGGGGCTGGGACCACCCACCCAGCACACAGTGGAGCCCCAGTACAGCCCACTGGCAGGGGCAGCTCTGCAGGGCACAGCCAGCCCCCAGAATTCCAGGAGCACCTCTGTTACAGAGCTCTGCCAGATGGTTCCTGGCCTGGCCCTGCCCTGAGAGGATGCATGCCGGAGGCAGCCAAGGGTCCTGCATAATTTAACGCCAGCCCGGGGTCCTCTGTCACAGCCCCACGTGGCTGCTGAGTACAGACGGGATGTGCCAACCCAGCACAAGGAATCACGGCCACAGAGCTGAGCCGCTGCTCTCAGCACCTCTTGCTCTGAAACATCCCAATAGCTCTAATCCAAGCCTGCCCCAAGCCACAGGATCCCAAACCCACCAGTGTTGTGCCCCTTCCTCAAACCCATTAGACTGCCCAAGTACACTTACAGGTCCTCCTCCTCCTCGGAGCCCATCTCCTGCTGGTACCCGCTGCCATCTTCCTCCTCCTCACCACGCTCCTCCTCTTCTTCCTCCTCGGAGGCCTGGCTCTCGTCTGACATCCCCGGGCTGGGCGAGTGGCTGAGGCCAGCAGCGGCCGCCCGCATGGCAGCCAGGGCGGCCATCTGTGCCCGCTGGATGTGTGCGCTCTCGGGCTCCGCTCCCTCCTCCGAGGGCGCCGGGGCTGGATCCTGCCCACGGCCCCGGGCAGGGGTGCTGGCAGGGGGCAGCCCC
>WEIU01019460.1:206826-218669 GCA_013389925.1 Aegithalos caudatus
AACGTACGAAATCCGCCGATTCTCTTTGCTATCTCTGCCCGGTGGGTTCTGGGTATTTTTTATGCTAATTAGATCCACCGCATGGCCCTCTCTGAGGGTGTCCACGTCGGTGCCTGAGCGCGCGGCGCAGGCGCGGGTCGGGCAGCCCGCGGAGGCGCCGGGGTCCTTGGGANCGAGCCCCGGGAACCTCCAGCGGCTCCCCGTGTTTACCCTGAGTCTGTCCCCGGGACCCTCCCGCCCGCCGTAGGGTCGGAACCCGCGGACCGCTCCCCCCGGGACCGCCGGGGTCTCTCCCGGTGCTGGGCTGTCCCCACGCGTGTCCCGGGGACTGTGCCCTCCCCATTGCCCCTGGGGCCGCTGTCCCTGCGGACCGTGCGTTCCGTTCCCGGTGTGACCGGCCTTGTGTCGCCCCCAGGCAGCAGCGACTGTCCCGTGTCCCCTCCGGGGCCGGGCCGGCGGGATGGACCTGGCCTACGTGTGCGAGTGGGAGAAGAAACCCAAGAGCAACCACTGCCCCTCCATCCCCCTCGTGTGCGCCTGGTCCTGCCGCAACCTCATCGCCTTCACCACCGACCTCCGCAATGAGGAGGAGAAAGGTACGGCGTGCTCCTTGGGAAATCTCTCCTGGAAGCTCCCGGTGTTCTTGGGAAGGTCCGGGATCCGCTGGGCCGGAGCTCTGCCCTGCCCCTGACAGCTCCTGGCTGCTGCTCCTCCTTTTCCTTCCATCCCTTAGCCTTTGGCAGTGTCTAACGCTTTTGTTCCCGGGGAGCGGGTTTGATTCCCGTAAACCAGGACCGACTTCCCTGCATCAGGACCAGGCTCCCATCGGTGTCTAGCCCCTCACTAAGTACTCAGCACAGTTGCTACACTACCCCAAATAATTTCTATAAAATATTTTATGTTTTCCCTGCATCAGCTGAGTCTCTGAGCTCACAAATAATGACAAGGGACAGGGAGTCACTTCTCTGTTCACACAGATCTCACCCACATGGTCCATATCATTGACACCGAGCACCCCTGGGACGTCTACTCCGTGAACTCGGGCCACACTGAAGTCATCACGTGTTTGGAGTGGGATCAGTCAGGTGGGCTGGGATCCCTCCTCATTGTCACCGTGTCCCACCCGTGCTGTGCCTGCCCCAGAGCGATGGGATGTGATTCCTTGTGGGGCATTGGCTGTTCCCCCTGTTCTCACACAGTGTCATTGTCACAGGCTCCAGGCTGCTCTCGGCAGATGCTGATGGCCACATCAAGTGCTGGAGCATGACAGATCACCTGGCCAACAGCTGGGAGAACACGGTGGGCAGCGTGGTGGAGGGGGACCCGGTGGTGGCCCTGTCCTGGCTGCACAACGGCGTCAAGCTGGCCCTGCACGTGGAGAAGGTTTGTCTCAGCTTGGTGAGGGATCCGGGCTGGAGCTCTGGCTCAGGTCTTGGCAAAGAACTCAGGATCCTGCCTGTGTTCCATGCTCTGGGCTCTGCTGTGGCCTTGGGGAGTTTTTCTGGTCAAAGAGAAGTCAGATTCCTGGTTCCTGCTGAATTCCAAGGGGGGTTGGAGCCTTGTTTGTCTTGGTGTTTCAGGTGTGTCTATCTTAGTCTGGTACCTCAGTTCTAGGCAGGAACATGGAGATAGAGCAGTTCTTTCCTTAGCAGTGATAATTCAGAGGAAATGCATTCAGGGTGCCGAGGTTTGATCCGGGGATTTGGACACGGAGATGAGCTCCTTGTTTGGAAACCTGTGTGATTCTGCAGACTCTGAAAGCCCAAAGCTGCCAAGCACAAGTTCCCTGCTTGTGTTTTTTTAACTCCTGGGATGTCCCACATAAATCCTGCCCCTCTCCCATGATAAAACCTCCACAGGCACACATTTTAGGTGCAAACACCTGGCTTTTGTTACAGTCTGGAGCCTCGAACTTCGGCGAGAAGTTTTCCCGGGTGAAATTCTCTCCGTCACTGACGCTGTTCGGTGGGAAGCCCATGGAGGGCTGGATTGCCGTCACCATCAGCGGGCTGGTCACCGTGTCCCTCCTCAAGCCCAACGGGCAGGTGCTGACGGCCACCGAGAGCCTGTGCCGCCTCCGCTGCCGCGTGGCCCTGGCCGACGTCGCCTTCACGGGCGGGGGCAACATCGTGGTGGCCACGTCCGACGGCAGCAGCACGTCCCCTGTGCAGTTCTACAAGGTCTGTGTCAGCGTGGTGAACGAGAAGTGCAAGATCGACACCGAGATCCTGCCCTCCCTCTTCATGCGCTGCACCACCGACCCCGCGCGCAAGGACAAGTACCCCGCCATCACCCACCTCAAATTCCTGGCTCGGGACATGTCAGAGCAGGTGGGCAGCTGCTCCCTGCTCCACCTGGCCTTCCTCAGAGGGTCTGGAGGTGACCAGCATGTCCTTCACTACCCTTGATATTCCTAGTTGCCTTTCTGGGAAGTGCAGCTGGAATTAGGGAACTCGCCGTCACCTCCCACTGATGTGATCCTCTGCTTTTTGCTGGTGGAGCATGACCTGAGTGGGAGCAGGACCTGGAAATGGAGGGTGGGAATGACCAGGGCAGTGTGCTCCCTGTTGTGATGCTTGTGGTGGGGGGCTCTGTTCCACAGGTGCTGCTTTGCGCTTCCAACCAAAACAACAGCATCGTGGAGTGCTGGTCCCTTAGGAAGGAGGGCCTGCCTGTCAACAACATCTTCCAGCAAATCTCTCCTGTGGGTAAGTGTCTGCACTGGGGACTCAAGAACAGGAGCTTGGTCTGAGGGAAAATCACAGTTTCTCACATCCATTATCCCATATATGGGATTATTCAGAATCTCGAGTTTATTTTCAGGTGTTCTCGGTCCATTCTGTCTGTTTGCACCATAGGCAGCAAGTTGCTGTTTCCAGGAAAGGGTTTGGTTGTTGCTTTCACTTCATAAAAGACATTTTCTGTGTTCTGCTGCACAGCCGCCCTTCCTGTCGCCAGTGGAGCAAAGGCTCCCAAAGGACCAGGATCAAGCAGCAGAGCTGGATTAATCCCCTGCCCTGGCTGCCTGGGCTCCACCTGATCTCAGATAGAACAGAGTTAATCAGGGCAGTTTGTTTGCTGAAATATAAAGGATTATTGTGTATAAGGATCTTAATCACCCGCAGCAGAGCTTCCCATCAAGAGAGATTTAGCAAAACATGTTTGTATAATTCAGGAAAAAAATGGGGAATATATGGGAAATATACCCGTGCCTGATCTGTGACCCTGCTTGGTTGGGCAGAAATGGGGGGCAGATTTTTATTTCTCTGGACAACATTCTCACTCATTTGTTCTTTTTCCCAAGTGGGAGATAAGCAGCCCATGATCCTGAAGTGGAGGATCCTGTCTGCCACCAACGACCTGGATCGGGTGTCGGCCGTGGCGCTGCCAAAGCTGCCAATCTCCCTGACCAACACCGATCTGAAGGTGGCAAACGACACCAAGTTCTTCCCTGGACTGGGTAAGGAATTCCTGTTATCCTCGTCCTAAACATGTAGCTGTTGCCCAAAATTTCACCACCTGAGCTGTAGCTGAAGTCAAGCACATGGAATGCTGAAGGAAAGCTCTCAAACAGGATCCCAGCCCTTTGGCTTCTCCATGGGTTTCAGTGCTGACCACTGCTTTGGTTGAGGGCTCTACCACACCGGGAGGAGCTGCTTGTTCAGCCCTGCTTGTCTCCTGTCCGTCCCCAGGCCTGGCCTTGGCTTTCCACGATGGCAGTGTGCACATTGTACACAGGCTGTCCCTGCAGATGATGGCTGTGTTCTACGGCTCCTCCTCGCAGCGCCCCGTGGACGAGCCGGCCCTCAAGCGCCCGCGCACCGCCGGGCCCCTGGTGCACTTCAAGGCCATGCAGCTCTCCTGGACGTCGCTGGCCCTGGCTGGCGTGGACAGCCACGGGAAGGTTGGTGCTCTCTTGTGGTGGGGTTATTTCTCACCCTCAGGCTCTCTGAGGGTTGCTCAGAAAACACTGGGAATTCCAGCTGTGAGGCCTGTATTGGAAAGGGATGTATCCCATTGGTGCAGAAATTGTTATTAGTTCAGGATTGAGCTTCAGTGGGGCCTGTGTTGTGTTGTGGCTTTGTAGGATGATTTCAAGCCCACTCCTGAAGCCAGTTTCTCTTTGGTTTCTCCCTTCAAGCTGAGCATGCTCCGCATCTCCCCCTCCATGGGCCACGTGCTGGACATGAACATGTCCCTGCGGCACTTGCTGTTCCTGCTGGAGTACTGCATGGTGACCGGCTACGACTGGTGGGACATCCTGCTCCACGTCCAGCCCAGCATGGTGCAGAACCTGGTGGAGAAGCTGCACGAGGAGTACATGCGTCAGAACACAGCCTTGCAGCAGGTGGGAGCTCTGTGCTAATTCCCAGGGTGGGCACGGGGGGCGGGTCTCAGGGATTTGGAGTGGGGAGCAGCCAGTGCCAGTCCTCAGGACATCGGTGGCTCTGCCTGGCTGTTCTCAGGCAGTGATAAGAGCTGGGAAGAGCTTCCATGTCAGCAGGTGCCTGGTTCACTGATATCAGCGGGGTCTCTACCGGTTGGAAACCTGGGGTGAGGTGGTGAAGTCTATTTTTGGCAGATTCTGAGAACAGCAGCACGTGCCCAGCACAGCCCTCACGTGCACAGCATTCACCGCTCCTGTCACTCCTGCGGCAGAAAGGGAGAGCAGAGAATAAAGCAGCAGCAGAAGCTTTAATGAGCTTATGCTAATTCCTGCCTTTCCTGGTGCCTTTTGCTGTGTTTCCCCGTGGCTCAGGTACTCTCCACGCGCATCGTTGCCATGAAGGCGTCGCTGTGCAAGCTCTCCTCCAGCACCATTGCCCGTGTGTGTGACTACCACGCCAAGCTCTTCCTCATCGCCATCAGCTGCACCCTGAAGTCGCTGCTGCGTCCACACTTCCTCAACACCCCTGACAAGAGCCCCGGGGACCGGCTCACCGAGATCTGCTCCAAGATCACGGATGTAGGTACTGACTGCTCACAGCATCCCAGGGTTTGGGTTTGGATTGTTCCCTGTGGTGTCACAGTCTCATAGGAACTCCTGGATTTGAGGAGGAGGACAAGGGGGACCTCCACAGGGAGGGTGTGAGGTTTGGATCTGTCTTCCCGAGCCAGGCAAAGTCTTGCTTCTCTTCCAGACATTGACAAGGTGATGATTAACCTGAAAACGGAAGAGTTTGTCCTGGAGATGACAACATTGCAGTCCCTGCAGCAGCTCATCCAGTGGGTGGGGGATTTTGTGCTCTACCTGCTGGCCAGCCTTCCCAACCAGGTGAGACCTGGAGTGCCTGGAGCATGCCAAGAGGACACAAACACCCATGGGCAGTGCTGCGGAGCTTTAGCCAGGGCACACAGGGCCACATGTCCCTGTCAGCACAGGTACTGGGGGGGAGTAAGGAACAGCAGAGTTAGAGGATGGCCCTTCCCATGCCCATCTGGGTCTGGTGACCAGCACAGTGCCTGTGGGATTTGGGGACACTTCTCTTGCGGCTCTGCAAAGATGTCACCTTCAGGTGACCCTCCACCATCAGCAGCTTCCATAGGCTGCGTGCTGCTGGAAGCAGGAGCTGTCAGGATGCAGTGTGGTGGCTGGGGGCTGGTGTGAGCCCAGCCAGGCTGGTGTGACCCCCACCCTGCCACTGTCCCCCCGCAGGGCTCCCCGGTGCGCCCTGGGCACAGCTTCCTGCGCGACGGCGCGTCCCTCGGCATGTTCCGGGAGCTCATGGTGGTCATCCGCATCTGGGGGCTGCTGAAGCCCAGCTGCCTGCCCGTGTACACAGCAACCTCAGACACCCAGGACAGCATGTCCCTGCTCTTCCGGCTCCTGACCAAGCTCTGGCTGTGCTGTGAGTGTGGCCGGTTCCCTGAACCGTAATTCTTGCAGCAGTGGGGTGGGACACGACTCCGAGGGGGTCTGGCACGTTGAGAAAGGGCAAGCGCAGCTGCCAAGGTTATTGTTCTCCAGGCTGAGTTGGCAGTGGAGGAGGAGGCTGCACGCAGCTCTCTGGAGCTCTGAGGGAGAAATGGAAAGGTCACGGGGTTCTTTCCTTCCTTTCCCATGCAGGTCGTGAGGAAAATCACATCACGGAGCCTGATGATGCCCTGATCGATGAGTGCTGCCTCCTGCCCAGCCAGCTGCTCATTCCCAACATTGACTGGCTGCCCATCAATGATGGCATCATCAGCAAGCTGCAGAACAAGCAGCTGGTCCGGCTGCAGTTTGGGAAGGCTCCCGGGCTTGTTGGCCACACTGTCTCTTCCCAATTTGATGCTTTTGTCAGGTACAAACCCCTGGAATGAGTCAGTGCCATGAGAAGGACTCTTGGCAGCTCTGAGGTTTGGCTTGTTTCCTTGATGCTGTGACCCAAGAGCAGTTTGTCCTCTCTGCTCAAATCCATTTCTCAGCTTGTGATGGGCTGGGAATTTTAAGTGCTGAAAAGTGATAGCAGATGGGGGGAAAACCCCCATTAATTAATGTGATTAATTGTGTCATTGTGACAACAAATCTCGTGGCACTGGGTGGGCAAGTGAGCAGAGCCATGTTGGCCACTGAGATTCAGCTCCCTGTCCTAGGAGCAGCTCATGGAAAGTGATACTCTAGGATAAAGTCCTGTTCTCCCTCCCCAGGGCCCCTGGACAGCCCAAAATTGACCACCTGAGGCGGCTGCACCTGGGTGCCTACCCAACAGAGGAATGCAAGTCCTGTACCAGGTAAGTGGAGCTTGGGCAGGACTTGGACTGTCCTGTGTCCTTCAGGAGCTCTCCTAGCCCAGTTGGGTTGTGTCCCCAACCCAGGAGTGCCCACGTCATTGTCAGAGAGTGGCATTGTTACAGCCTGGCCTTTGGATTAAAAATCAAACAGATCAGATAAAGCTCTTAAAGTAATCTGGCCTGGAGAAGACCCTGTAGCAACTCCTGTATGTGATGTCCAGTTCTGTGGGTCTGGTCATTAAAACACCTGTGTGGTCATAGCAGGGCTGGAGGGAGGAATCACCCCACTGCTCCCATTTTGGGGTCATCTTTCCACCAGGCTTGCATTTCGTGCTGCTCTACTCATCCACCCTCATGGGAGAGCCTGGATTTCAGGATAATGGCTCAGGGAACAAACATCTATCTAAGTCATGTGATTGAATTAGCTTTAATTACTGGTTTTAATAGAAAGCCTCTGTAGCAGATCATTTTTGTGAGATGACTGTCAGTTGTTTCATGTATAAACAGCAGCTGGGGCTGTTCCTTGCCAGGCTCCAGCTCCAGCAGAGCCCTCAGTGGGATTGTTGCTGGATTCAGCTGGTTTTGGTGCTCTCAAGTGTCACCTGCAGATGACAGGAGCTGATTTCCCCCTGGATACCCAGATCCCTGTGTGATCCATGCAGCTCCCCAGGCCCTGCACTGCCCCCCGGGCTGGCTGCACACTCTGTGTCCCCCCAGGTGTGGCTGTGTCACCATGCTGAAGTCACCCAACAAGGTGACAGCAGTGAAGCAGTGGGAGCAGCGCTGGATCAAGAACTGCCTGTGTGGGGGGCTGTGGAGGAAGATGCCCCTCAGCTACTCCTGAGCCCTTCCTGGGGTGCAGTGGGGGCCCAGAGCTGCACAGGGCTCCCTTCACAGAGATTTTGGGACAAGGGAATGGCAGCTCCTCTCCCTCATGCTGGAAAAGCTGCTGCTGCTGCTGCTTGTCTTTGGATGAGCTGTGCTGGAAAAGAGCTGAGGGAGCTCTGCCTCTTTTACCGGGGAAGAGCTGGAAAGGAATGCCAGCGGTTTCCCCATAATTTGGGGCCCAGGAGGGGAGAGCCTGGCTGTGTTCTGGGGCTGTGCCAGCAGAGCAGCAATGTCCTAGCAGCTGCCCTGGCCTGGGCAGAGAGTGAGGAACAAAGGGGGCAGCTGGTGAGGAACAAAGTCCCAGGTGAACGGAGCGCCTGTTGAGCCTCACATCCATCCTGTACCTCCAGCTGCTTGGGAAGTGCCACACGGGCTGGGCACTCCTGATCCCTCAGGAACCTTGTCCCTGAGACAGGAGGTGGCTCCTGTGTGCCCATAGCTGTTGGATGGGAGCAGGAATGTGAGTGCTGCTGCCTGGAGTGAACCCTCCCTTTGCCTCTTGCTTTTGTAAATAAAAATTCTCCTAATTTTGTACAGAACCATGTGGTTTGTTTCTGTGGTGTGACGTGGCCACCCAGCAGTGGAACCACAGGAGGGCTGCCAGAGCATCTGTCAGGAAAGGAACCACCATGGTTGGAAAAAGGGGAATGGGAAATGGATGTTTGCAAGGTTCACCTTATGGACACTCGAGGAAAAAATACGAGATCCTTGGGGTTGTGTAAGCCTCCAGCTTCAGCAAGGCTGGACACTTGAGTGTGCCAGAGGAGGAGCAGCCAAAAATCCTTTCAGACTTTTGCCCTCCCTTGCCCTCAGCTGCTGCTGCCCCAAAATCACATCCCAGCCTCCTGGAGCCAGCGTGGCTGTGCCCATGGAGCCCCAGCCCTTTGGGGGTGATCTGGGCCCGCTCCTCTCCCAGGAGTCCTTCAGCTCTTAGGGAGAAAAGCCTGGAGCCTTCTGCTGCTGCACCCCAGCCAGCAATTCCAGGTCCCCACAGACCGTTTAAGAGAGGGAGTGAGCCAGTCTTAGTACATTCCTTTCCCTCTGGAACCATGATTTCATTATTCTTGAGAACTGGAGCTGGTGACAGAGTTCATCCCTCGACTCCAGCGAATGTTTCACTGCACAGAGCTGTAAGAGCTGTGCAGACCTCTCCCCCTCTGCTCTGCTGGTAATTAGGGACAATCAAATGGCTAATTAGGAAACTGTACCTTATTAAGGCTCTTTTCCCCTGTAAGTAAAATTCAAACCAGGCCCTCTGTGAGCTCCTTATAGAACAGGTTTGGGGTTATTTAATGTTTGATTGGTAACGGAACAGCAGCACAGCAGGGGGATGGAGACACATTTGTGTCCCCCTTGGCCTCCTGCTGACCACAGAGCTCCTGGGATGGGACTGGAAGGGACTGGCAGTGCCCTGGGCCGTGCTGCTGCCCTGATCCCAGCTCTTGTGCCTTGGCCCTGCTTCCTCCAAAGATAGGGCAGTGGGAGAGCAGGGGGCTGGGGGTACCAGGGTTGTGGTGGGAAGATGGGGGCTCTGCCCTGCCCTGCCCCTCAGCTCCTGGGACAAGAGGGTCCCAGTGAGGATCCTGCTGGGTTCCAGCACAGATCCCACCATGGGAGCCAGAGCTGTCACTGCCCTATCAGCAACAGGCAGATTCTGGTTTCCCAGATATTCACACAATGACCCTGTGGGAGGTCCCAGATCTCCATCGCATTGTGGCCACCCTGCAGGATGCGTCCCCTGCTCCCACCCGAGGCCACGCCATCCCCAGGGGCTCAACCTCATCATCTCCCACCCCATGTCCAGCTTCCCCCGGGTCTGCTCCTTGTGCAGACCCCCCAGCTTCCCCCTTCACCCCACTCCTCCAGCCCAGCAGCTCTGCAGGAATCATCATCACTTTATTGCAGCAGTCGCAGGCAGCATTCTGGGCACCTTCAGCAAAGCCTGTTGAGGGCTGTGACCCCCATCGCGGGGTGGTGGCACACTTGTGCTTTGTGAGTGGGGGGCCAGGGACCGCCTTCCTTGGTTCCTCACCAGTCCCCTGGCCCAGCCCTCCTCCTGGCTTGTGGGGCAGCTCTGGCAGCGGGGTGGGCAGCAGTGGGAGCCCGTGGCACGCAGTGGGGCAGCACTGTGGTTGCTCTGGCCGTGCTGGCAGCAGCAAGCCGTGCATGGAGCAGGTCCCAGGCTCCCTCAGCGAGTGTCCCCGTCCCCACGGGCGGAGGCCATGACGCCGTCGATCCAGGCCGCGTAGGGGGCGATGCGGGTGTAGATCGCCGGTTTCTTGTAATTGCCACAGACGCGGGAGCCGGCCGCGACCACCCCCTCGGCCACCCCGCCACACACCAGGGGGCCACCGGAGTCTCCCTGCAGGACCAGACCTCATCAGTACGGCCAAGGGTTTGCTAGGACAGCCCAGCCCATCTCCCACCCCTCATTTCTGTCTCCAGGCTCCCGTGAGCTGCTCTGCAGCGGCCAGCACAGGAGGCGCTCACACTCCCCCCTCCTGCTCCGCGGCCCCTCCATTGTCCCCTCTTGCCCCTCCCGGCCCTCCGGGGCTCCGTGTGTGTGTGGTACCTTGCAGGTGTCCTTCCTGCGGGAGTCGGTGCACATCATGTTGTGTGTGATGGTGCCGTCGTGGCGAGTGCGGTGGTTGCAGACGTCGCGGCTGATCACCGGCCGCTCCACCTGGTGCAGCTTGTCCGGCCGGCTGCCGCTGTGGTCCGTGGTGCCCCAGCCCGCCACCTCGCACACCGTGTCGGCCGCCACGTCCCTGTCCTCCCGCTGGAAGGGCAGCACCTGCACGTCCGTGTTCAGCTCTGCTTTCTCCTCCAGCTGCCACAAAGCCAGTGGGGATCCAGTGTGATTAATGGGCCAGGAGACCACGGGCCCCCACCCAGGCTGTTTTCTTAATAAAGGTCTTTTAAAAGGAGCTGCTCTCCTGGTCCATTCATCACACCAGGTCACAGGGGCAGCTGTGCCCAGGACCCAGCAGGGCACAGTGAGCCCAGCCCTGGTACCCAGACCATCCTGGCCTCAGCTACACTCAGGGCTTTGCCTCCTCCTCATTGGAGCCCCAGGATGCAGCCAGAGACCAGACCTGGGGCTATGAGGAAATTGGAGGCATTTGGACACAGCTCAAAGGTTTTTGATGGTCCCATGGGACAGGGGAGGGATGGACAGGGGAACCAGGCCCATGAGGATTTCCTCTGGCCAGTCAGTGACCCTGCAGGGTCCCAAGGGACAGTGGGATCTCCAGGAACAGGGCTGTGCCTGGTGGGGAGGAGGGTCCTATCAGCCGCCAGCCCACCTGGAGGAGGAGAAGGTCATCCTTGTTGTTGTGGATGTTGCTGCCGGGGTGGGGGAACTGGGCCCGCACTTGGTACAGGCGTTTGTGGGGCTCTGGTTCCGTCAGCGAGTGGGCACCCAGCAGCACCTGGAAGAGTTTGCCATCCCTGGAAGAGAGTCAGACTGTGGGACAAACAGCTGGGGGTATCACTGCACCCAGCCATGGGAATGGGGTGCTGTGGGGGAGCAGAAAGCCCACCAGGGAGCTCCGAGATGTCCTGCAGCC
Organism: Aegithalos caudatus; assembly: GCA_013389925.1. Lineage (NCBI taxonomy): Eukaryota > Metazoa > Chordata > Aves > Passeriformes > Aegithalidae > Aegithalos > Aegithalos caudatus. Next base: position 217,998 of record WEIU01019460.1, read on the forward strand.
CCTGCCCAGTCCTTGCTGCAGGTGGGAGCTGAGTCCCACACCCTGAGCCGAGCTCAAGGCTGTGGATTGGGATTTGGGCTGTGGATTGGGATTTGTGCTGAGTCCAGCAGCCCCCCCAGCCGTGCACTGACCCCCCCCACACTCACGTCTCCTCGGTGCAGTGGGCAGCGCTCAGTACCCACTGCTCGGCGATGAGGAAGCCCCCACAGACGTGCTGCCCGTCCAGCTGCAGCGAGGCCATGTAGGGCTTCAGGTGGGGCTGGGCCACCGAGCCCCTCAGGATCCGTCCCCGGGGCTGCCCTGCAGGAAAGAGCCCGGGTCAGCTGAAGTGGCACCCCCGTGGTCCCTTCCCGGGATCCCTGGACCCCTCCTTGTGGGCTGCACCAGCACCTGGCTGCAGGTGGAGGCAGGAATTGGGGAGCTGGGCAGGCACCCCTGTGCCATGTCACTGCCCTGGGGTGCGGGGGGGTGCACTCACCGTTCACTGGGGCCCAGAGCAGCAGCAGCAGAGCCAGGACAAGGACGGGAGCAGGACTCGGTCCCATGGCTGCAGAACCCGGCGTTGCCTCTGCCCNGAATGTTTTGAAATATTCAGCTTATAAAAGGGGTCAAGAGTTCCCAGCACAAACAGCGCGGGAGGAGGAAACAGCCCGGCCCAGCTGCCGGCCCTGG
>WEIU01019460.1:232229-254880 GCA_013389925.1 Aegithalos caudatus
AAAAGAAAAAAAAAAGGCAAACTGCAAACTGTACATTTCTGAAGTACAAAAAGTAATATCAAATAAATGAAAAACAAGGTAATAAAAAGTGTGAATAATAACATACCGAAAAGAATAAAGAGGCATTGGGGTGTAACTCTCTTTAGAGAACAGCAGAGCAAGGCAGCGGAGGGACAGGGAAGAGGTAAGGAATCGAAGGGGAGAGCGAGGTTGCACAAATCGTCCACAACGAGGAAGGGCAGAGTCCCCGCAGGAAATGGCGAAATTGGTTGATGGATGATGAAGTTTTCAAGATGGTTAATATTGAAGGGCAGGTTGGTTTCCGAAGAGCAGGGTTTGTTTTATATTTTTTTTTTTTTTTTTGGAAGGGGAATGTTTTTATTTTTTTTTTTTTTTTTTTTTTTTTTTTTTTTTTTTTTTGTTTCAAGCAACAACAGGAAGCAGAAGTACCGTGCAGTCAGTTGGCAAAGAAATTCCGGATCGGGGGAAGAAAAAAAATTCAGGGATGGGGAGAAAAGAAAAAAGTAGCAAAAAACACAGGTCAGTAAATACATAAGGAATATGTAGTGTTCCATCAGTCAGATTTATAGAATTCTACATACAATAACTTGCTTACAGAAACAGTTAATAGGTTTTACCTAGTGGAACACAATGATAAAGAAAAGGCATTTTTACTTCAGATATACAAAGGAGTAAGAGACAGTATCCCCCCAGAGTGACTTTCACAGGCTGCAATAACCAATTCAGTTGCAATGGCATTCCCTCAAATTTGACTAAAAATATTTTCTCTGTTTACAATTAATGACTTCATAGACCAAGTCACAAACAGCTTCATTTGCTGCTTTGGGGTCAGGAACTGCAGGAAGCAATCCAGGCCATAATACTTGGCTGGAAAGAAACAAGGAACATCCACCTTGGATACCAACCACTGCTTTAAACAGATCATGTGGATGAGCAGCTGTACTGCCACAAATCCCACTCCAAGGTCTGCTGGAAGCACTCAGATAAAGGAGCTGGTACCTTGTTTGTAGAGGATTGTTCCCTTCCTGATCCGTGGCCTGACCTCACTGTGCAGAAACCCAAAGCACTGGGTCACCACAAGCTGAGATGTGTGGACTGCTCCCACACTTGTGGAAGAAAAGAATGGAGCCATTTCAGCTCCCATGATTCCCACTCAGGAAAACCCCATAGCAGAGCAGTCAATCCAGGCAATACTGTCTCTTTACTAACTGGTTGTGGCACAGGTAAGTTTCTACAACACTGATTATACAGGCAGTGGAAAAAGTTTCATGTCTGTTAGTTCACAGCTTCAGTCCAAGTCCCAAAGTCTCTCTAGCCCAAAGACAAGCTGGATGGAGAGTGAAAAGTTCCTCAAAAAAAAACCACAGGACATGAAATAACTGCTTGCTCCTGCCTAAACAGAGCTGTGAGAGATCTGAGAGGTGCAGCACAGCCCCTTGTCCTGCCACTGCCATCCAGGCACCCAACAGCATCCTGGGAGCACACACTTGGAAGCATCACACTGGTCAGGAATAATGATGCCTGCAATTATCAGGACTTATGGTAGAACAAGCCAGAGATGAGTGACCCTGGAATGGCAGAGCAGTTTCCAGGCAGCACGAGCAGCAAATCCCAAAACTGTTCCACAGCCCCTGCTGTTATTTCATGCCCTGGAGAGAACAGCAATGACAGGTAAGAGCAATCTGAAACATGATCCAATTGGCTGACATCATTAAGAGTTAAACATTTTGATCATTCATCACATCCAGGCTTCCCCTTTGATCCAAAGAGGTTTTGTGGTGACTCTGCCATCACCAGTAAGTTTTACAGCTTTGCAAAGTGCTATTGACGTGTGTGCACAGTCCCACCAGTTACAGCTCCTCAGCAGAGCCTCATCACTCTGCTGAATACCAGAGGTTCCACACTTTCAATCCAACCAGATCCAGGGGCATAACTGAAGGAAAATCCAAGCCCCCCATAATCCAATTCCCTTATGATGCTATCTTTCATTAAACAAGGTTTTTGTTCAAATATTATTTGCTTTATTTTTAGAGAGACCCAAATATTTCAACTCAGTTAAGTAGAATTGAAAATGTAAACTGTGAGCTGTTATGGGGTTTAGCTAAGGAAAAACTTCCAGGAATCCTGGAAGTGGGAAATGTGCAAGCACATGGTAGAGGAAATACTGCACAGGTACAAGGTCAAGCTAGCAGGGATCCAGACACTACACAGAAAGAGCAAAGGTCAGCATGAAGCCTCTCTGTAGTTCTGAATTAATGCATTAAAAACTACAACATGCCAAGGAAAAGGAATGGACATGGCTATGCTGTGACCCAAATGACACTATTTCATGGGAATGGTGGGGAGACTCCACACAGAAGAGGGAGGAAGGGACAGGAATTGTAGTCTCTGGGGGACAAGAGCAGGCAGGCAGCATCCTTGGCTTTGAACCAAGGAAGAGCAATTTCAATCTGAGATGGACTTTCCCATTTCCCTTCAGCAACTAGAGTACTGCTCTGCCCTGCACCTGGGGCTGTCAGAGCACAGCAGCGGCTGCTCTAGCGGTGCCGCTTCCTTTGGATACAGCAGGATTTCACTTTCAATGAATTTCAGCCCAATCTGTGTTCAGAAAGTGAAAGCAGAGGTAAAAGGAAGGAGAAAAAAAAAAGTAAAGTTAGGACTGCACTAACCTCTGGGATCAGATTGCTAACCAGCAGCACGGAGTGCCCTGTCCCAGACAGGCCGGGAATGGCAATCCGTCCTGCTGCAGCCGCCGCAGCTGCTGCTGGAATAGCCAAAGGAGCTAGTGCTCCAGGAACACTTGGAACTGTCAGGCCTGGAAATTAAAGAATATTAACCAGTAAAGAATTAACAGCACGTACTCTAGTGTATTTGCTGCACCAGAAGGGAGAACAGCACAACCTCTGAACCATGCAAGTCATCATTCCCAACGGTGCCCACGTAATCTTAAGGGCAACAGGAGCCTCCGCTTCTGGTGCTGCAGGAAATGTTCTGGTTTCTAACAGGGTTTGCTCTTGCAGTGCCTGGTGCTGAGCAGGTGCCTCAGCACTCTGGTGCGTGTTTGGCAAGCAGCGGATGAGCACAAAGCCTCAGCTCTGCTGTGCGGGGCAGGTGTCACACACGGGGCGTGGGGAGGGTCTGTCCAACCAGGGCATGCACAATGTGCTCTCACCACGCATGCAACAACCAGGTACACCCTGTGCCACCATCACCCAGCTCTCCTGAGTGGGAACCACTGCAGCTGGATTTACTGGCATTCCTAGACAGCTCCCAGTACCAGCTGGCACCTCCTGTACTGGCCCCTCAAGAGGCAAGAGCTTTAGAGCTCAAGAAACAACTGCTAGTGATCAATTCCATGGATTACTCCCCAAAGGAGCCCTGCTTGTTTCCTCAGCAGGGCTGGATGTTACCAAAACAGCAACGCCTCAACAGCCCACTCTGTGCTTGTTTGTCATAAGCAAGGAAACTCCAGCATGTTCCCAGAAAGTCAGCATGGCTTAGAATGCTGAGAACCCCAGCAAGGCTTGTTTAGGCTGGCACTCCTGCAAGCATGTTTAGCACCTCCAATTTTCAGACTCGTGACTGCTTCTGGAAGCAGCAATGGTCTGTTAACCTACAGCATGAGCTGTGAACTTCAATGTGCAACTGTCCCAGCACATGGAATCAGTGTCATGATTAGATACCAGCTTTCTCAAAATATTTAAGAAAAAAATTGACAGATTCCTTGTTTCTGACCACATTTATAGCTGTCAAATAAAGGTCCCACCCTCTGTAATGACATGAGGAAATTCAAAGTACAAGAACTTATATCTCCTCAAGATTTCCCCTATTATTTCAAAGTCTGCCTTTGTCTCTCCCATCCTGCTTTATGTATTTTCTTCCCATCACCAGGACATTGCCCAGCGGTGCTGCAGCTGCACACAGCATTCCTAACTGAGGCAATGTACTTGATCACCAGTCCCTTCCATGTCCAAATGCCAGCATTTAGAATTTACATGGCTAACCCAAACAAAAACACCAGTACTTTGCTTTAAAACACGAAGATGCTTCAGCAACAGAAAACCTACATAAAATTTCAACTTACGACATACAGTACCTGTAGCCTGAGGAATGGCAAAAGTAGGAGGAAAACCAGCTCCAGCATATGGAGGAGAGATTATTCCTGGGGCACCTGGGAAAGACATTCACATTATAAAGAGATGCTCAACAGCAGGAAAACTCTAAACTTTACAGAACTATGTCATAATTCTGAGCTGGAAGAGACCAACAAGGATTTTCAAGTCCAGCTCCTGGCCTGACACAGGACAGACCCAACAATCCCACCATGTGCCTCGAGGTGTTGTCAAACTCTTCTCCAACTCTGTCAGGCTTGGTGGTGTGACCACTGCCCTGGGAAACCTGTTCAGCGCCCAGCCACCCTTTGGGTGAAGAACTTTCTCCTAAAATCTAACCTAAACCACCCTAAATGTAGCCAAAATGTCTTGATCTGTCCTTCAACAGAAGCATTTAGGTGAAAGCTGAACCCTAAAACACAACCAGCAATTCAAAAATTCCTCTCATGTAACAATGGACTTCCAGAGGTCACCAAACAATTCCTGGGCAAACACCAGGTGGCACCAAAAGCACCGACCACTGGGCCTGACACGGGATTTGGCACTCATCTGATCCTCAATGATCCCCAAATGTTCTGCCTTAGGAACACTCTATTCCAAAATTTTGACCAAATACACCAGGATGACATCCCCTCCCTTCTCCTGACACACTGTCCCAAACTATTGTGCTTGAGATTGCCAAAAAAATCACCAACAAGGGTATAAAGTCTTATTTAATATTAAACTACAAAGCACAATAATTGGCAAGATTCACTGGCAAGATTCACTCCACTTACAAAAAAAACAACTGAGGCACAAAAAGGGAAAGCAAGCAACAACAAAACCAAACAAAATCCAGGTAATCAAAACAGAGACAAAATTAAGTCTACCTAGGTATGTCTGTGTGTAAAAACTGTAAACAAGGATGAAAAGGAATGCAGCCTCTAAAGCTTAACAACACTTAAACTTAACAGCACTTTAACTTGACTTTAACCTAAATTTAGAGCTTAACCATAACAATCTAACAAAGAAATAACACTTAGCATTTGGCCTAAGTTATAACTTGACCTAACTTCCAGATTTGCTATAGCATATATGCCAAAGGTGTGCACACAGACAGAAACAGTCAGTGCCAGATAAGGCACCTTTGGAAAAATGTCCCTGAGAAAGAGCTGAGCCCAGGTGGTGTTTGCAAGGACAAGGCCTAACAAGCACTTCTCAGAGCACAGTGCAGGATGAACAGAAGGGATGGGTGCAGGTGGGGAGGTTCACCACCACACACACACACACACACACACACAGAGATCAGAGCTGGCTTTGTCCTGTTCCCACTTCCTGAAGGCTCACCAAAAGCAGCTGCCACGGTCTGGTCCAGGGTGGGCTGGCTGTCCCCAGAGGGCAGGTCTGGGCGGGTGTAGTCTCTGCTCTTCTCGTTGTTGTACTTGACATTGAGACTCGTGAGCTTGGAGAAGTCGATGCGCAGCGTGCAGCAGGCGTTGTAGATGTTCTGTCCATCCAGAGACTGTGAGGAAACACAAGCAGCCCTCACACAAATGCATTCAGACCGAGCTCACAGGAATTGCTCTCTGGAGAGAGAAGGTGTTAGAACAGCCCATGGCTCCACCTGAGAGCAGGTATCTCATGTAGAGACAGCTCTGCTTCACTCAGCCCCTCTGGCAGCCTCCAAGTCACATATGGGAGCAACTGCCTCCCACTCATGTTCTGTCCTTGGGGTAATGCTGGTGTCAGCCCACCCCAATGCCCACCTTGAGCTTGGATTAAACAAAGCAAACCCAAACCAGAGTAATCCAGGTAAGCAGCACTCACCAGTTTGGCATGCTGAGAACTCATGGGGTCAGCATATTGCAACAGGGCCTGAAACTGGTGGTTCTTCGTGAATGTGATGATTTTCAAGACTGTACCAAATTTGGAAAAGATCTGCAAGATAATATTTGTGCATCTCATCACACTTCCAGTAAGGTAATTTCATATTGATCTCTTATTAAAAGCAGAAACAAAAGTCATCCCATCAGCCTGTCAGCTTTCATCTGCAGCACTGAAGGTTTTAAACCACACTGCGGGCATTGCTTGACTGGCATCATGGCACCAGTCTAGAACACACCAATGACTAAACTGCTCCCTAAGTACAGTTTGTTTATTCTGGGTTATTAAACAGGAATATTCACAAATACCTTCATGAACTCTACCTCTTCCAGGAATTTCAGGAATTCTTAAATGCAGCCAAGCTTGTATTTTAAACATGAAGATAACATTAAGCAATCACAGCAGACAGAAGGCACTTTCCAAAATGCCCACTGCCTAAATAGCCCCTGGACACTGTATTTCCTTCCCAGGCCCCAGCAACAAGGATGAGGAGCAGTACTTTTGCTAATATCTAAAGATAACCTGAAGAACTGTAATTGATCCAATAAAGTGGACCAGGACTCAAATATCTGGAAATTAAAACCATGCAAGAGTGGAGGACCAAAATTAGCAGCATCTCCTGCAGTGTATGGTCTCCAGAGAAGCCTGACAGTTCTGTTCAGCACTTGCATCGTACAAACACAAACCACAGACCTTGCAACACACCAGCTGCTGCCCCTTCCCTCAGGACAACCTTCAAGCAGTTGCAGTGATGTATTTTACCTGGTGCAGAACATCCAGAGTGACAGGGTAGAAGAGATTCTCCACAATGATCCTCAGGACAGGGCTCTGGCCAGCCATCGCCATCCCTGCATCGACGGCCGCAGCCGTGGCGGCCAGCGCCACAGCCCCGGCCTGCACCTGGGTCACGGCTTGCAGAGCTGCTTGGGCACGCTGCAGGACCAAAAAAAGCTGTTAGACACACTCTTCTGCTTCCAGAAACACACAGTCAGCTCTCATTGAGCTCCCTCTCTGCTAACAGCCTGCTGGACTCAGCAGTGGGCAGAACAGCCACTGTGGCTCCAAGGGCTGGGACACGTTTGAGGCAGGGTCAATAAAGACCACCCTAACCAGTAAGGGCAAGCCAAAAATGCAAATAAATCAACCATGCAGTAACTATGCTATGGCAAAACCTTGCTTGGCATAAACTGATGCAGTAAAATTGTGCCATTGTTTAGAAAAAGGGAAAAACAGGGCTCTTCTGTTTTTCTGAAAACATTCTCTTCTGAATCCCAGACAAGCTGACAAGACTGAAAGACTGATGCACATTTGCCACAGGGATCCAGAAGTGAGAAGTGCCTGGGGGTTCTGCAGAGCCCTCTAAGATACAGAACACTTGTGCTCCAGCTGTGAGAGGCACCCAACAGCAGCATTTCATCTGCACAGCACTGGGTGCTCTGATCCTGATGAGAGCCATCTCAAAAAGTGAGAGCAGACAAAGGGGATGTTACTGGCAGCCACCCCTGACAAAGAGCCACAACACTTGAACTTCTTTCCAGTGTTCCTGTCCTAAAAGCTTGCCAAGTGGGGCTGAGCTGAAACCAGGAACTTTTTCCCCTCTGCAGAATGTGTGGTGCAGAGACCCTTGAGGGCTTCAAAAGCCTTGAGACCTGCTGGGTTCAGGTGCTGCTGCCACCTCAAAGCTGCACCTACCAGCACCAGGCTGTGCTCTACCATAGCTGGGTTCAGCCCCATCAGGGCTGCACTTGTTAGAAATCATTTAAAAGCATGAGAAACAAACATTCTAAAGCGCCAGGTGTCACTCAAGCCCATGGATCTCAAGCAGCAGAAATCTGTCTGTGTGTCCCCCCCTCCCTGGGATGACAATGCAAAGATCAAACTGACTGCTTGGTTTGGAGAGTTGTCTGTCTTCAGCTCCTTGTGGTTGGAGAACTGGATGTAGATGGGCTGGCTCCGGAGCACCGGAGTGACTGTGGTGTAGTAGTTCACCATGGTGTTGGCTGTCTCCTCTGTGTTCATCTCTATGAAAGCCTGGAAGTGAAACCCAACAGGGACACGTCACACCAGGACAGCACCAGCTCACCCCAAACCTCCCGTGGAGCCACAATGGGATTGGGTTTTCACAACTGCACCCACACGTGTGTGTTTGTACATAAAAATGTTTTAAATCCAACTATAAGTAGAACAAATCAGGATCTGCCCTCTCCAGAGTGATTTAATGCAATGCTTCAATCTCACCCTAAGATCTCCAAGCTATGTGTACTTAGATATGTCTGCAAGAACACAAAAGTAGAGCAACAATCCAGACTTCACTCCTCTCCAGGGCAGGAAGCCCCCTCACTGCTCCACACCCTTAGGGGCTTCTCTTCCTCAGGAGAGAACGTAAGGGATTGTAGCAAGTCACTGCAGTAAGCACTTGCATATAATCACACCATGCAATATATCAGAGGCACCTTTTCATAATTAAGATTAAAGACATTATTTTAAGCAATGATTAAAGTTGGCTTGCTTTTTTACTCCTTAATTTGCAAGACAATTTTAGTTACCAAATTAGTGCACACGTCCCGCATTACCCAAGAGTATTTCAGCCATACCCAGCTCATTTACTAGATCTGTAAAGGTGTCCTCAATATGCCACGTTACATGGTGGTAACTCAGCTGTCAAGCAAGCCTGAGTGAAAAAGGCCAACTCATGGCACTGCTGTTCAAATAATCCCTGGCCTGCAATTTCCAAGCCAGGCCTAACGCTAATTATAAGTGACAACCTGTAATTATGGACTGAGCTCCTTCTGCAGCCTGAAAATGGTATTTTCTACAGCTCATGGGATCATCACAGAAAAGTAAAATAAGAATATACAGAAGTTATTGACTCCTAACACACGGCAGTTGTTTAAACAACTTGGAGCTGGTTTCCTGATGACAAACTCATCAAGCCCTTTAACACAACCCATGCTTTGAGTTGTGGAGACAATACCTGGTTTTTTCCTTTCAACATGAGAAGATTGGTGACCTTGCCAAAGGGTAAGCCCAAAGAAATGACCTCTGCCTCCGTGACGTCACTGGGGAGCTTGCGGACGTGGATTACTCGGGATGGGATCCCAGCACTTCTGTTATCACCTTTAAACTTTTTGCTGTCGTTTCCATTAGCTGTAAGAAGCAATAGTTACTGCTGATGAAAAAGGTCTGGAAGAAGCAGCACACATTTCCTACTGCAGACACACAGACTCTGCTCCCAGCCAGTTACTGCACTATGACAGGGAAATTCCATAGTCTAAGTTAACTTGAGTCTGCAGACACATGGTTTTACTCCTTTTTTCCCCCCAATCACACGATGGGAGTGACACAGCCAAATGCCACTGCAATGGAATCAATTCTCTAGTGGCCATTTCCTAGTTTGTGTAAAGCACACACCTACTAACCCATATTTTTAGTGCAGGTCTGAGCCACTAACCCCAGATTGGTGCTTTATTCCTTTCCACCCGGCCTAGTGTTGTTGGCAGACATTTATTATGATTATTCAGCACCGTCCCACTGAAGGCCTAGGAAGTACTAAAAATGAATAGATTTAAAATTATGACTAAGAAGGAAAATCCAGGCCTCCTTGCAGTACTCATAAATTGCTGTGCCTGTTTCCATGCAATGTTACCTGCAGAAGGAGAGTTGCTGCTCATGATAAAGGGTCCGTTAGTAGTAACGCAAGGAGAGAAAAGCTCCTCAGCTGCCCGCTGGAAGAGAATAGATGACAGGTAAATGGAGAGCATTTTACTCAATTCTATCCAGGCACTCCTAAAGCAGAACAACTGAGAAAGCTGGAGAGGAACAAGTGTAAACTTGAACACAAGTGTAAGTGAAAACATACTGACAGTGGGCAGTGCAGCTCACCTCCATGAATTAAATATCAGTCAGATCCAGTTTGGTAATGGAGCAGCACTATGCAGTATCTCTTTTCAGCTCAGCATTAGGGATTTCAGGGCTGGAGTGTTGCTGAGTTGTGTGAAGCCACTACACACAGCACTGTGCACCAACAGGCACCTTCTCCTGTCATATGTGGCAAAACAGGTTTCTGACTACTCCCATCCCACAGAATTTTCACTCCAAAGCTGCCAAAACTGTTTGGGAATGACTTGGCAGTTATGAATCAAAGCTGTGCATTTTGTGCCCCATTCCTGGAAGTGTTCATGCCCAGGCTGGACAGGGCTTGGAGCACCCTTATCTGGTAAGAAGGTATTTTCTGTTACAGCATTCCCTCTAAAGTCACCTAAATCACCTCAACTGACCAGGACTGGTGTAACACAAAATAGGCAAAAAAACCCCACTACTAAGACAAAAGCAAACATGCCTATGAATGACTTCTTAGCACAATCTATACTTGCATACACATCTTACAACCAGCATAGCTTAATTTCAAGTAAATTACATGGAAGACTTCAAATTCCATTGTAAACTGTGAGCAAACACGATACCACAGATCTACCACACAAGAGCACTTTCTCATCATTTTTTACACGACTCTCCCACAGAGGCACCACACTAAAAAAGGCTTTTATCAATAGAAAAAAAGCTCAGAGCTCATCCTTGCTTTGGCAGCTCCCACCCACCTCAATGGAAACATACCCCACTCCACACTATGGCACCAGAAACCCTTATCTTCCACACTCCCTGTATCTGGTGGCACCTGCAGAAACAGGAGCCGTGCAACAACAAAAGCTCTGTGCGCTCCCCCAGCAGACAGGCTGGGAAAGTAGGTCACTGAGAGCCCCAGAACACCCAGCTACAGACACACGGTTTGGGTTTTTTTCTTTACCTCTCAAATCTTGAATTTCTCGTTTGACTACTCACTGCCAGCTCTTCAAAGAGGCTTCAAGGACTTTGATGTCCCAAAGAGGAGAATTAGGCCAGGTTCCAAACCGCGTTCACGAGCTGCTGCTGGTCACCTGCAAGCGCTGACCAGCTCCCACCAAGGCTCTGGCCTCGGCCTCCTCCTCCTCCTCACATGGTGCAGTCATTAGGATTGGGCCTTTTAACAGCTGTTCTAATTAGCACTTCGATTCCTGAGTGCAGCAAGAGGCAAGCTGGGCTGGGAGGCTATTAGACTGTGATCCCATCCTTTGATGACTCAAATTAAGGCATAATTCCAAGGCTAGAAAAAAAATCCTCTGGGTTGCTGTTAGAACACTCTTGTGCCTGAACTGCTGCTGCCACTCCAGGTATGGCTTTTCTGTGCCACAGCCTGGGATACACCTGGCAGCTACTGACAAGAGCCACTCACCAAAGCACAGCCCTACCCACATAATCAGGCATTCCTGGCTTCAGGAAAGCCTTTTTGCCAGGCCTTAACGGGACTTGGAGGTTTTAAAGCATCTTCTTTAATATTAACTTGCAAAATTCTGCATATCCAGAACGTCAGCTCTTCCAGTACAAATTGGTGTGGCTGTGCCACCACAGTGGGCAGCTCCTGCAATCCACCATGGAAATGGGAGAATGAGCCATGTGTCTGGCTCTCATAGAGGCAATACTAGGAAACTATAAATTGGAAAAACAAGCATTTATACCAATATGGAAAGAAATTAGCTTTCCTAATGGCTCGTTTAAAATAAAAATTTTCTTGCATATTTGAGAACTTCCTTGCAGGCAGGGATGACAGGGATATCACTGCAGCCAGGCTCCACATGTCCATGTCTCTTTAAGGAGAGCAGTTTCCAATCCACTCCCCTCTTATCTTGGAGACAGCCTGTGCTGCCCACTGTGACCAGAGCCGGGAGGCAGAGGGGGGACGATTGTTCAACATCAAAAGCAGCAGCAGTCAATTTGTAAGCTTCCCAGCTGGAAGTACATGCAAACGAGGAGGGAAGACTGCCATGGTTGGAAAAGGGCAGTTATTCCTAAGTCTTTTCTCTACACAAGGATGTTTACAGACAGTACGTGTAGTACAGAGCAGTCACAATGAAGTCATTCCCCACCACCCAGTGCAGGAGTGGCTGGAGAGGAGCAGAGCCAGTGCCCCCAGGAGCCCCAGGTCACCCTGTGCTGCCATGCCCATGCTGCACAGGCCAGTCCCCAGCACAAGGAGGCTGCACACAAACCATGACTTTCCATCTGCAGGTGTTCCTCCTCCATTCCTGTTGGTGCTGATATCAGGTAACCACAGGAAATAGTTGCTTTTTTAGAACGGCCAAACTTGAGGCAAACTGAAACCGAGTTCTCCATGACCATGCCCACAGTAATGAGCACTCAGAAGTAGTTGCTATCATCAGCTCTCTGCCCTTACACTGCAGGGATCTTTTCAGACCCTTTCCTGTCTTTTTTTTTTCTGTACATGTTAGAAACACTGAAGAGTTTCTTTAAAACCATGGTATAAATTCAAATGTTTCATACCAAGTACCCACTTCAGTAGAGGCAGAGGAACCAAAGCAAGCTTGGTTGGTTGAACAGGTTTAGAAGAGTTTCTCACCAACAATGCACCCACTGGGTATTTTGAGTTATACTGGGAGAGACAGTAGAAAAGTTACTGATTCTGAAGTTTTGTGTAATTTAATTTAGGATCAAAATGGAACAAACCCAGCTAAGGGCTGTGGGGGTGCTTGGTGCTCACCCATATCCACCCACAGCTTCTCTCCCTGTTGCACTCTAAGTCGTCTGGGGAGGCCCAGCTGCACTTCAAGACACAATTCTCCAACCCCCAGTTCCTATCCCTGCTCACAGAGGCATTAATTACACTGACATTTCTGCTCAGCCATTCTTTCACAGCTGGTATTTTTATGACGAGATTAACAGAAGCCAGAGTGCACTCGCAGCACATCGAATTCCTCATTTGAACTAACAAACCTCCTCTTCCTGTTGACTGAAAACCACCACCACTTCTGGAGTTACACAGCCAGATCCTACCTAGAGCAGGGTAGGGCTGTTTCCACCACCCAAATCCCCAGTCAGCAGCACACTGGCACCAGGGAAACCTCACTGGGATGGGTTTCCATGCCAGCAGCCTCCTCTGGCCTGATGCTCCTGGCTACAGAGGGCCCCTTGCCCGAGCTGCACTAATTTAATCACACACCGTGCTCCAGGCAGCCCTGCTGCCAACGATTCTCTCTCTTTTCAGACTCAAGGAGAGGCAGGCTGCTGCAAGGTACAGTTTAACATCTCATATCTCCCCCAGTTGTATTTTTGACCACGCCCCAAACCCTAAGTCTTGCCTTGCTTTGAAGTTTTAACAAGTAAAGCCTAAGAATTTTTAGTCTGTCCAGGCTTTCACAGCTTAAAAAGCAACAGCTCATTCACATACACTGCATACTGCCTCACTGCCAGTAAGGTTTTACCTGGCTTGCAATACTTTGGAATGAGGCCAGAGATTGCCTCAGCTTCTATCAGCTCACCTAGAAGTGCTACAGAAATTCCCAGCTGCCCTATATAATCCTTTATCTACTTAAGATCCAGCACTTACTTTAAATGGATTACAGTAAGTCAACTGCATCCTGCCTGTGCAAAAGGCTAGACACAAACACAAACTAAACCACCATAAAAATGTTCATTTCAAGTCAAACATGATATTAATGACCTTTTAGGCAGAAAGCAAAATTAAAGCAAAAGCAAAAACAGCACAGTAAGAAGGAAGGGGACGATGACTGAAAAGGCCAGAAGCCACAGGCTGGTCAGGCTCAAGATCTACAAAAAGCTGTTTGTCTCCATGGCTCACTGAGGAAACCCTATGGAGCAGCAGGATTGCCTCTGGATGTGGAGCATCTGACACTGCTATGACAGACTTGGGATAGCAGTACTTTGAGAGGGGAAAGGTGGATTTTGGAGGCAAGCAGGGCATGAGCTAACAGGCACTTACAGAAAGCAAAGCAGGGAACAGCAGCACCTGGAAACCCTCTCTGAAAAGAAACCAAAAGGAAATCTGTCCTGCAATAAGCCAGAGCACAAGGGCATCATTGCTCTTCACTTTCCCTACATTTGGAATAATATTGTAGAGCCAATAAAAGACCACTGTAATTATTTTCAAAAAGATGACTCAGACCACTGAGCTCACAAAACCCCTCTGCTCTGATCAAAGAGGCAAGAAAATGCCTCTGAGCACAGGAGGAGCAAGTGGCTCATCAGGGGCTGTCCGAGGTCAGTCCCAGAGGGACGCAGGAATGCTCTGATCCTTCAGTTCACAGCTCAAATCTCTGTGAAGAAACTATTAAGAGAAATCCAGTCTGATGACATCATCATCACACTCATGTTACATTCCAACATTTTTTTGCTGAGAGATTCGAGATTCAAGAATGGAACTAAATTTAAACTACTAGGAAGGATGCCAGTTTTCCTTGCCTTCCACCAAAGACTCATGTGCAGCACAGCTCACTTATGTTTCCCCTCTATTCCCCTCTCCTGCCTCCAGCACTCTTTAGTCACTTAAAATAGTGTGAAAAACATTCCAATTTGGGTCACAAACAAACCATGAGTCAACCTTTTTTGTGAAACACTTCTGAAGAACACACACACCTGCATCCCCAACAGTCTCCAGGAAGCTGGGAAGTTAAGGCCAACACAAAGCAACTTCAAGATTCCACAGTGTGATGCTGCTCCCACCTTGGTTTCACCCTCACACTGGACACACAATTTTTCATTTGATCAGAACCAAAGCAGTTGGGATCAATATAGTTCACCAAAATGCTCATGGCTGATGTACCAATTCAAACACAAGAACACATAGCAATTATCAAATTAAGTCCATGGACACAGTGGATCTGTGGCAGAGGCATCAACCTATCTGGCAGGCACAGGGGACACTTATTTTCAACCCACGCTCTGCTCAGCCAACACCACTCACCTGCCACTTCAGGCCTTTTAAACTGTAACAGCCTCCCTCCCTCTTGCCTGGACAAGAGTGAGGCTGATATCCCCACAAAGCAGCCAAAAGCAAGCTCCCCCCTGGGATCCCCACTGGCACACTGGGCACACACACACTCCCAGCCCCTTTGAAGCTGGGTGAGACGGTCAGAGCACGGCAGTTTCCTCCATGGTACTGCTGCAAGTGCCAATAACCATTTCTAGAGGGTGCAGACAGGCCCTGGAGTTCCTAAAAGCTGCCAGACCCTCTAGTACTGCACCTGCTCACCCTGTGTGCTTTGGCAATGAGCTGGATCAGAGCACACACCAGCCTCACAGCAAAGCCAGATCCTCAACCCACTCATCCATCAGCCCCTCCTAACTTTCTCAGTCTTTGCTACTATGGAGACACCCTTCGAAACAAACCTTGCCCTTTGAGCAAATAAAAGGTGTGGCCAGCTTAAATAGCCCAAAATTCCTAAACTCCAAGAGCTGCAGCAATGCAGTCATGCTGGCTCGGTAGGGCAGCACACACCCAGGCTTTATGATCCACCGCTCCCAAGCTGAAACTTAACTACTCGTCAACCTTGAGTTTCCAAGTCATTGCCATGGAGCAGAGAGGCCTTGGCAAAGCTCAACAGAAATCCTATCAGGGAGAAACAGCTCTGGGTGAGTCAGCCCAGGAGCACAGAACTCATGGAAGGACATTTCTGCCCCATCTGTCAGGCCAGTGGAACACACAGGTTCAGCAGGAACTCTCCGGGCAGCACAACTGCACCCGAACTGCAGCTGTGCACAGGCAGCACCACAAATGGGATGGGCTCAAACACCGGCCCAGCTAAGCACAGCATTTAATGTGTATCACAGGAGCTTCAAAGAGTCCTACCAGAGCCAGGGGGAATGTGTAATTAAGTAACAGTTCCTCTTCTTGCTGGTGTGAGAGGACAACAAACGCAGCACCAGCACCCCTGCATTTTCCAGTCTGACAGTACCTGAAGCAGATGTCAGAGACCAGAGTCCATCCCTACAGCTTAAAAAGCTGCAGTTGAGTGAGTTCACTTGTATTAAAGTATTTTCCTTTTTTTTTTTTAACCATCACAGAATGAAGTGAAAGCAGGCCTGAGGTTTAAATCCAGTATTTTCTAAAATCATTTTATTAACACATACATGACTTGAAGACTCAGGTGCACAAAGCAGCATGCAGCACTCTCAGGTGAGGTGGAGCTGTTTGACACACCCAGGTGACCTGATGCCATCCCTGTCCCCTGCCACCAACATGTGGTTCCCATGTGTGCTCACCCTGACAGGGAGGCCACAAGAGCCAGCTTGTTGCAGCCTCTAACTAAAGCCATAGGAGGGGACTGGAATTTCCTCACAACATTCTTGGCCCACTGCCTGAAGCCATAATTACTGTTCCCATGGCAAAGATCCTGGCTTCACCACAAATCACTTCTATGCAGTCAGCCTGTATCACACTCCAGCAAAGCCTGTTTTAAAAATTAACTTCTCAAATGCCACACAACTGCACTTTTGGTTTCTGGAAGGGAAATCTTTCAAGCAGAGCTTGACTTAGCCAAGAAACTATGGGATTATTCAGCACCTAAACTATTCTGAGCCTTTTCCAATCACCAAAATGCAATTTCACTTAAAGAACAGCGACGTGTCACAGTTTATCCTCTCTCTAGTCCTGCTCAGAGTGTGAAGGAACAGTGATAAGCAGGCAAATTAAACAAAGGACAAGGAGACACAACAGAGTGAGACCTTGATCAGACTATTTGCAAAAGGTAACTGCAGGGTCAAAGAGCACCTCAGAGCTCAAACACTGTGCCTCCATCTTAGGGCCATACTTTCTTCCTTTTCAGAGAGCAGTGAAATTATGGGAAGAAGTCTTTGATCATGTGTTTCTGATGTGCAGGACATTCCAGAAGGCTGTGCATCAGGAACCCCCACACCAGAATGGCAATGAGCTTCCTAAACAAATTCACACACTTTAAACTGAGGAGCCTGGAATGGCTACTACAATTACACCTGATTAAAAACAAGACCATTGGGCAGCACAGTGCTCAGAAGAGTAAGCCACCAGAACACCTGGGGGCTTCTAAAGTTACAGAAACTAATTTTAACTAAGACACCATAAAAATTAATAAGTGGAATTAAGTACTCTTGATATGCAAATTAAGGCTGTGAGAAAATAAAAAAATGTGCCAGCAGCCTGCTTTTTAAAGCAATAATGTTGAGCAAACTGAAAAAAAACTGACTTTCATTAGGTCCTCAACTTCCAAGTTAAGCTCAGCACTCAGAGCACAAAGACACCAAGAGGCCACTGGGAGTTTGCTGTGACACATTGCTCAGCAGTGGTTTGAGTCACAGGCACTTCTCCTACTTGTCTGAGCCAGCTTTGGGACATTCCAGTCACACTATCAGATCATGGACAAGGTTACTGGGGGTTCAGTAGACTGTCACTGAGCATGGCAAGAGCTGACAAGATTTTGGGGACCATCCTGTTCCAACACCCTAACAAATTCCTACCTTCTGTGCACATACACATCAGGAATGAGTAAATTTACACCTCAGATTAAAAACAGTTTTCCAGCTCAGATCTCCAAGATCTGGTGGTTCAGCCAGGAAGCTCTGATGGTGACAGAATGGACACCTCAGTCTGTGCTGGATCCCAGGAGCAGGGGAAGCTGTGTGATGTGGCTGACCCAGGATGGGAGAGGAGAAGCTTCACTTTGCTCTCAGATATGCACAGACTCCAATTTACCTACAGAAACCCACAACACGTTTCACCCAAGCACTAACAAAGCAAATTCTATTCCAAGAGCTACACCTGCATATTCAATGACTTAAACACAATTAGGTAACATGGCTGCAGCAAAAATCAGTTGAAAGCTTACCTTTGCCCAGATGAGTCAACTTTCCTGCTTGCTTCTGTCACTCTTTAAATTTAGATTCAACTTTCTTCAAACCTGCCTCATTTGACAAGAAACCTCATGTTCCATGCACAGTTCAGTCTCAGCACTCCCTAACTGCTGTCTGACCAGCACAGCCGTGGGTAAGATGCTGTCCCATGCCAAAGGTGAAGGCACTCAAGAGGAGATCGCTCCCAGACCTCATCTGACTGGAACCAGGGTCTGGAATCCTCCCAGATGGGAGCAATGAGGCAGGAAATCCCACACCCCAAAACTCCAAGCTTCACTGAGATCTACAACTACAGTTTCAGAAACTTCCTGGTTAAGTTTAGTTATGTCAAACCACTTTTAAAAGTTACAAATTACACATTGTTAAAAACCAGGGGACCTTAACCGACATTAACCAGTTTCCCAGCAGATGTTGTATCAAACTGCTCCAGGGATGCCTTGGTCCACCTTTCAAAATGGCTATGAACTATTAACCAACCTTATTGTCCAGGCTCAAACCTCTCCTGCTCGCATCTGATGGCAAACTGAGCTCCTTGCAGCAGGCAGCATTTCTACCCCAGACACTATCATTAATTCAAATTTGAGATTCCCACAGGAGGAAAAAGTAGGAGCGACCTTTTCCCCACCCACAGCTGTTAGAGCCCCTTCAGACCCCCAAAGCACTGCCAGGCTGTCTGTGCTTAACACAGCTCATTTTTTACTTCCAACACAAAGTTCTGCTGGCCGACAGCAGTCTCTGTGTGATGCTCCTACCCCATTCTGGAGGGCTGCTGGTGCTTGCAGTGCACCAGCTCAGCTCCACATCAGTCCCATCCCACGGCATCACTTCTCTGGCCCTTCCCAGTGGCCACTCTCTGGCAGCCCTTGGTCACTGCCTCCCTGTGTGCCACTGGGCTGCACCATCAAGGGCCAACACACACACACACACAGGGCTGAGTTCACTGCAGCCCTGACCCCTGAGTTACAGCACTGACCAAATCAAACCCTACCCCTGCAGCCCACTCTGCCCTGCACATTCCAGTGAGGGTTTCACGCCTGTTGCCACCCGTGGCCGATAAGGAGCCTCCTGTCAGCACTTTGAGATTAGGGCTAAGGCTGCACTTTTCAAAACTGAGACTAGAAGGGCAAAGGTCATATTTACTGTACTCACAGGAGATAAAATCAGCTGCTAAACCCTCCCTTTTGTGGCTGAAGGATTTTTGACATATAACTGAGCAGGAATTCACACAAACAAAGGAAATGGAGTTCTCCAAAGGAAAAGGACCAGTTTCTTCGTGGAGAAGCATTGTCTAGCACACAAGTAACAAGCATAGCTTGACATTTTAGCAGGGAAAAGGGCTGTTTCTAAATGCAATAAAGTCGATCATCAAAGCCTAAATGACAAGAGCTAAATGCTGAGCCATATTGTAAGTTTTAAATGCACATGAAAATGAATTATCTTCTGGTAAAAACCAATTTACATGGTACCAGAAATAACCCTTTACAGCTGAAGATCTACATTTGGTGAGGCTAAAACTAGGTCAGATGCTGAGCAGTGTAAAAAGAGAGAAAAAGTGAGAAGTGCCTACCTTTGTACCAACTGTTATATCTTGGACAATGCTGTAGAAAAAAGAAAGAAAAGGATTAAAAAAGTTAGATAGGTTTGCCACAAAAATCCAGCATAGTTTACAGTAGTAAGAAAAAAGCAAGTCAAAGTGCACAGTTGTCTTTGCAGGTGAGCCAAGGACAGTTTATACAAAGAAAAATTATTAGATGGTGATGGTGGAGACCCAAGACCCAGCAGTGCCAGAAAACTGCAGCTCTCCCACTCCCTATGGCAGCACCTGCTCCTCCTGCAAGGGCACGGGGTGGGGCTGAACCCCCCTGGAACCCAGCGCTGTGACCTCGACTCTGACCACACCAAGAGGAAAAGCATCACGAGTCAGCTCCGTCACCAACATCCCCTTCTGAGGTTCCTGTCCCCAGCCCCTGCCAGGCTCTAGCACGGCTGAAGAGACCAACACCAGAGCTGCAGTGGTGCCAGGGACAGAGCCCAGCTGTGTCCCAGCAGAGCAGGAGCCAGGGCTCACAGGAGCCACGCCAGCACTGCCACAGCAGGGCCAGACCAGCCAGAGTGCCCACAGGTCCAGGCAATCCCAGCCTGGGGTATGTCCTACATAGGATTCCTCTATCAGCTCTATAAAAAGCAGTTATTAAACTCTACCTTAGACACTTAAACCTCCTAAAATGAAGACTTTCTGTTTAACTAAGATGAAAAATAGCACCACTTGTACTTTCAAGTGACCCATACCAGATCCTGTCAGCACTGAACTCTCTATACCACAACACACACCTCCTTACAGCAGTCAGAATGGCTTGCCTACAGTCTGGCTTCTTGGACCCAGGTCATCTTCAGAGCCTTAGAACACCTCCATGTTACTGTTTCATGGGAGTGCTCCACACAGCTTAAGAATTCAGTTATACCCTTGCACTGGTGATTGTATTTTTTTTTTTTTGTAGTAATTTCCAACCCCCTGTAAAGCAGCAACACAAAACTGAGAGCAGAAACGACCCCTTTGGAGTGCCATGAACACTGCCCTGCCTGGTTCAATTCCTCCCAAAGAGCTGCCCACAATTCCAGGATGCAGCAGTGGCCAGATGACCGACCTGCAGCAGCTCCACAGAGCAGGGGCACACACAGCAGGCAGAGCAGTCCTCCTTGAATCAACAATAAGAAACCTGAAGCACTCAAGAACAACTCTACACGGCGATTTCACGCGAAGAAACTTGCATTTACTCGTTCCTGCTTGCCTCCCCTCCTACAACAATTCCTAACTTGCACCAAACTCCTGTCCTATCTTGTTGGGCCGCTCGAGTGTCCCCAGCTCCACAGAGGAACCACAGCCCCAGGCCGAGCCGGCTCAGCTCCAGCTCCTCACTTCCTCTTCCCCCCAACCTGCCGTGTCATCACAACCCAGCTGGAGCCACAGCCCGCCGCTCCAAGGGCTGCTGCGGGAAGCCACGCGAGAGCTCCGTGTTTTCCAGGGAAAGCCCGGGAACGGCCGTGCCTGCCGCGGCCCCCAGGCCCGGCGCTGCTCACCCGCGGGGCGGATGGGCTGGCTGCACTCGAGGGTCAGCTCTAATGAACTAATGAAACCCATCTGCACCGGGGAGTTCGAGGAACCGGCATCCCTGAACACAGCGCGCATTCCACAGCTAACGCGGCGACGCTAATCCAGGCGTTTCCAGAACCTTAAAAAAAAAACCTACTGCCGACAAAGCACAATAAGAACAGGGAATGCCCCACGTTTCCCAAACTCTCCAACTTACCCCAGAGCAGTTTCTCCCACTTCCTGTTCCTCCTGTGGGCCTCTCACACAGGAAATGTTTTACATAAAGTGCCTTAGCAGGGGATGGCATTTCGAAGTATCCAACAGGAAGAGACATTTTATTTGCCAAGAACTATCGATTCCTGGGATATTGTTGTAGCCCACTTGATAACGCATTTCGCAGGAAACAAGCTTCAACAGTACTTCAGAATTTTTATTCAAGAAACGTGCAACGTATTTCCAGTTCACACACTCCCTCGGTAAATTATCCCAAGCTTCCTTGTCCTGTCCTGCACATCAGCCTTCAGGAGGGGGTTAAAACTTTTCCCAGTTCCAAAAGAAGAGGCAATAAAGCCCTTCATAAAAATTATTTTTTCCCATGGAAAAATGGGATAATTCCTATGCAACAAGAAGAAAAATTAAGCAGCACCAGTAAAACCTCCAGGTCATTTTCCAAAGCAGGATTGCCCATACAGACTCCTCACATGTTTTAACAAAGCAACTTATTCAAAGGGGATCATTCGGGCACAGCTCAGGATCATTTTTGGGAGGAGATGGGAGCAGCCTTCAGCCAGGGGCCACTTGTTGCCAACTCGGCACAAACCAAAAACCATTTTCCGAAGCAGCTTTTGAAGTTTTGGCAGGAGACATTTCACGGGGCAAACAGATCCTGCACGGGGATCTCCAAGACATGAGGGGGAACTGAGTCTCACGTGTACAAGACAACTTCTACATTTAAATAGCAACTACTTTAACACGAACAGAACATCCGCCTTCCCTGGAACTACAGCTGATAACAAACCGATTTTTGCCACTAGAATGTGTGATCTCATGTGCTGAGAATTTGTTGGGTTTGGTTTTTTTAATAATATCATTCAACAGGATGAGCAACTGGTTAAAAGGAGCAGATCGATCCTGGACTGCAAAAAAATGTAAGATAAAGGATTTTTATGGGTTTTAAGATGAAAACAACACTGAGACGCCACCTTTTCAGCATGTGAAAAAGCCCAGACATGTGACTACGCCCAGACCAGTGTTCTGAGGCAGAAAGCGAGAAGGCACTAATTTGGGCTTCCCGTACTTACGGCTCTGGGAAAACAAACTGCTTACTCGGAGGCCTTTAGAAATATTTTAACTACTGCGCGCTAGAAGAAACAAAAAACCACATCACTAAAAAAAAAAAAAAAAACAACCCACGCCAGTCAGGAGAAAAGAAGTACAGAGAACTCATTTTCGAGAGAGATCTCCTGATAAAACACTCGCTTTAGAGCGAGCTCTGCCGCAGAGAGGCCCCGCCAGGCGGTGGTTAAAGAGGAATCGACGCTGCCCAAGATAAAAGTTGCGCTCTGGAAACTCCCCGAGTCCCAGCGTGCGGAGGGAAGTTTTCTTTTCCCGGAGTTGCGCGGGACAACGGGCGCGGGGCCGGGCCCGCAGCTGTACCTGCGGCGCTCAGGTGAGGCGGCGATAGAGCCCTGCCCGCCCTCCTCCCGCCTGCGAAACTTGGGCGAGCAAAAACCGGTCACAAAAGGAATCCAGCGAGAGCCCCCCCGCCCCCGCCCGCGGAAGCGCCAGACAATGGGAGGGAGCGCGGCCGTGAATCACCGCCCGCCGCCCC
>WEIU01019460.1:255893-275052 GCA_013389925.1 Aegithalos caudatus
CACTTCAGTGCGGAATTAGCTCGGCTTGTCTGACTTCCAATGTCAGTCATTGCCTGTAGGTCCCGCTTCTGTAGGGATTCATGTTATTCCAGCGATTTGGGGCTTGTCAAGCCTCTGAAGATTGGCTTTGCATATGCTGGGCCACCTCGGGTGAATTTCAAACGACTGTGGTGGCTTTGTGTGAGATCCTTCTGTGGCTCCCGCAGGGTGACCAGGGCAAGTGTGGGGGTCTATCCCCGACCCTCGGGCACAGCTGGATCCTCCATGGAGCCACTGCTGCCGTGGATGAAGCACTCTGTTTAAATGCAGTATTTGCTCACTGGGAGTTCCAGTGGCAGTTGCCCGTTTACTGAACCTCACTTGCCAAACCCACGGGGATTAACTGGTTAGATTCTAGCTAATTTCTAGTTCTGCCCTCAGCCAGGCTCCTGTGCCCTGCCAGCCTTCCCACCCAGGGCATTTCTGTGAATATATTTGGCAGTTCTGCCAATGATAACCTGTAAAACACCAAACACCTGGGCCGTGTATGTGAGGGCTCAGAAAATTATTTTAAAAATAAGAGTGCAAACGAAACTTGGAGTGTTCCTGGGCAGTGTTTCTGTTTTGTGTCAGGTAACTCTGGCAGGTACAAACATGCATTTTGCATTCTCCTGTCTCTCTCAAGCGCACACTTGATGTGTGAGTAGGGAAGAGAAAAATTTACAAGTGAAATGGTCTATTTTCTCCCAAACCCGTGTTGCTGTGCCAGGTTCTCTGGCCAGAGCCCTCATTTCTCACTGGGGCAGTGCTCA
Source organism: Aegithalos caudatus (assembly GCA_013389925.1). Lineage (NCBI taxonomy): Eukaryota > Metazoa > Chordata > Aves > Passeriformes > Aegithalidae > Aegithalos > Aegithalos caudatus. The sequence goes on from WEIU01019460.1 coordinate 256,685, forward strand.
GGGGTTTCAATGGCCAGGATCAGACATCACCTGCCTGCCTCACTCTTGTCACCCTCTGTGAAATGCAGGAACTTCCCTTGGCCTTGCATCTCTCCAGGAGCTGGGAACTCTGATTCCTGAATCTTTGGGTTACTGGGCTTCCAGTTTGGGCCCTGTGGAGTTTAAAACCGAGGAAAAGCAGAAAAAGGTGTTCTGACCTATTGCTGAAGACTACTAAACCCATCTGAAACCATGTTATTTACTGGCTCCTGCATATGAAAGGCTCAGCTGCTGCCTCAGATTTACAACTTCAATGAAGCAAGGAATGGGAAAATGATGGGATTATGGATCCACTGTAGCTGAGAGCCAGAGAGATAAGGTGATGTGATCAAAGAGAGCAGGAATTTAGCTGCCAGCACAAGCTCCCTGCACTTCCTTGAACTGTGCCTGGTTTAAGGTGTATTTCCTATGAAGGTGTTTCTTCCATAAGGAATCCCTTGATGGTAGAGGATGCTGTGGAGACAGAATTTTATTTTTTTTTTTCAATATGGGGTGTTTCTGTACCCTGAGGATGAGTACCCTGAACACCCCACAAAGGCTGAAACTGATCACAGGCCAGGACAGGGTCTGATTTTCTAGTAGCTGCTGAGATATGTGCAGGTATTCCAGGTGCCTTTCAGGTATCTTTGGCAGAGCAAACAGGTAAATGCCACCACATGATTCCTGATTTCCAAAGGCCTTCCCTTTGCAGGTGTGGTCTGACTTAAAAGGCTCTTTAAGGTTTGCACAAGCTCACCCTGACTTTCCACAGTTCTTGCAGAAATGATGATTGTGCAACATTTTATCAGCCATTTTCCTGCAATAGGAAGAGAGTTTTTTAGACAGCATCTGCTCAGGTACTATGGGACTACAAGTGACCAGTGATCCTATGTGGTTTTCTCTGGGCCAAAGGGAAAAATGCTTTTAAGAACAAGATTACATTTGATATGAAAACACAGCAGGGACTAGGGCCAGCCCCTGTACGTCCTTGTGTTTGTTTTGAAAAACAAACTCAGAGGAAAATGACCATATTAAAAAAAAAAAAAAAAAAAAGAGGAGGGCAAAGGGAAAAAAATGAATCAGCTTCTTTTGTGTGATCCTACAGCAGCGTCCCACGTCCCACCCTGGTTCTGGCTCTGGTTCCTCTGGCCGGGAAGGGCTCTGGGGCACACCCAGCTTATTCCCTTTTTGAGCCCTTCCTGCATCTGTTATCTCTTGGCATTTAATTCACCAGCAAGGAAGAAAAACTCTCTGAAACAAAACCGACCCTTTCCTGCCTGTTCCTTTTGTATTGTTCCACAGCTCCAGAGCCTGTGTGGGGTCATGGACGCTTTTCTCCACAACCGTGTCCTTCCCAAACTGGCAAAACTCTTCCCCTTCTCCTTCCTCTTCCACCCAACGTTTCTGCCAGTGGTTTGAAAACCAGAACCTTCCTAAACAGGGCCCCAGTTCATGAACCCAAACCCCTGGGCACAGTGGTGCATGCTGGATAGAGCTGCCAGTGACAGTTGTTCTCCTGGAAGTTCTGCCCTGTTATTCCCAGCAAGGCCCTAAACCAGGGAGCTCTCACGGATAACTGTGCTGCCACTGAATCCCAAAGAAACCAAGGGGCAGAGGGTGTCTCCAGTCCTTCTGCTTCTCTCTGTGGCTTGTATTTATTTCCAGCCCCTCTCAGCGCACACAGTGGTTTTATTTCAAAGCGTTATTGGCAGCTCCAGCAGCATCTCAGGGTGCCAGAACATTCTTCAGTGCATCGTTCACGGTGCCACATCACCGCTCTGGGAATGGTTCGTGCAGGGCGGGCGGAGCAGGAGCAGAATCCCTGCAGGGTTTGTCAGCCCAGCTGAAACATCTGGCTCTGACCCACGGCCTCCCCTCCTCGTGGCTGAGAGAAGGAACCAGGAGAGGGACCCAAAGTGCCTCTGGAGCTGGGGTGCTTGGAGGAGGAGGGGTGGGAGCGTTGGCTCTGTTACTTCCAGCATCTGGGAGAGGTGCAGCTCCTACCTGCACACACGTGGTTTTCCGAGCAGGACACAACATGAATGAGGGGAGTGTTTCTTCCATTGATCCACAAGAGTTTGGCAGTGGGGAGTACTATCAATGATTGTTCTGACTGCTAGTTCATAAATAAATGGGTTTGGAATTGAGCTTAATGTGCTGACAGTAATAAAAAGAAGTATTCTTGGAGACTGATTTTTTAATCAGGGCCTGCACAAGGCGGAATGACTCCACGATTCTGTCATTTCTAACCTGTGCATATTTCATGCTGCAAGCACCTGTATGAACTTCAGATTTGAAACAGAATCACAAGAGCTCACATTTTACATATTCCTTTTTTTTTTTTTTTTTTTTTTAAATCCACGACACAAGAGACTTCTCTGTATTTCTGCTGTTCCCCGTCCATGTTATTTCAGCACTTCCCTGTCCCCGCGGCTCCTCCCGATGCTCTGGGGTGGGTGACTCATTTCCTGTGCGACACCAACCAGCCATTTCCTGGCTGTTCAACACAGGACTTCTTTCCCTCCTAGTCGGGGTTGGAGTGGTGAAGATTAGGCTATGGTTTGACGAATCTGTGGTTTGGTTATCTATAGTCTGATTATACCTCCTGCAACTCATCCTAGAGCTGCTACTCTTCCCCAGAAATCACCTGGCAGCATCTGGGGTGCTACCCCTGCTCTCCTGGGCCTCAGGGTCATCCTTGATTTGGACTCTGACATTAAATTAATCACTCTAACAGTGATCACTCTAACCAGCTCTAACGGTGCCATCCTTCCAGTCACTGCAAACCAGATCTTCTCTTCATTCAACTCATTTCAGCTCCGAGTTAAGTTGCAGTCTAATAAACAAGATTGTAAAGAAGCACCACAAGGCAAAGCCACTGACCGTAAAGCACAGATCAAAGCCAGAAATTTTGATTTATCCCCTAAGTTGCTTATTGTCATTTGAGAAATACAGGTAATAGCTGTGTTTGTGTTAGACACGAGCTATCAGAAGGCTGGGTTGGTTCCTGTATTGATTCTGTGCCCAGTATTCCAGTTCTTCTCTCCAGCCTGTGCTCCCAATTTCCTGAGCCACTTTTTATTCCCGTCCCATGCTGTGACTGACTTGTGGACAGCTCTTGGAGCTCACACATTGCCTGGCCATTGGAATGCCAGCCTGAGGTGTGACAGAACTTTGGAGCAGCTTTTTACTGCTGGATTTTTAATTATTCTTTTAATCTTATTTGAACACTTGGACTCTACAGCCTGCCATAGACCTGGAATGTTGGGGAAGAAACCCCCACACAGTAGGGATGCTGCCACTGGAGTCTGAATGGAGCACATGTGGAGGGCTGATCCCTGAATAATTCATACCTGTAATGATTTATTCATGCCTAAAGCTGGATACCTCTCTGTGACTTTCCATTATCTCAAAGGGAAGGCGGGTTCCAATTCCATTCCACTGTCCCCAGCTCCTGTGCTGGACTCAGAGCAGGGGGGTGACATCTCTGCTCAACACAAACAGGCAACTCCTGCCCTCCAGTGCCACAGCCCTGGCCCCTGACACCCAAATGAAATGTAGGGACAGGCCCTTACACATTTTTCAGAAAGGACAGTGAGTAAACAAGCAGGTAAAGCTCTTTTCCACAGATACATAGGGAAAGTGAGACCGAGGTCAGGATGGTTGCATGACAAAAGGTCACTTTCTGAGCATGGAAAACAGGCCCTGACTTGGTGATGTGACACCATAGAGCTGAGCTCACTCTCCACCAGAAATTGCAGTGTTTCCCACTGTAAAGTTACAGACTCTGACACAGTTGATGCCACATTGCAGGATGCTTCTCTGCCCTTCCAGAAACCTTGCAGGAAAGCCTGGACAAAGAGAGCAGCAGCTCGGGTTCATCTTTCCTGTGTTCTGTGTGCTCTCAGAAAATACCATCAGGAGAGGTTTACAGGGCCAGGCTCTGAGTTCCTGACCTGGGCGAGGATTCTGCAAGACATTCAAATTCCGTCTGTCTAGAAAGGCTGAAAGATGATCCCGTGTTTCAGAGAGTCTCCAGACCCCCAGGCAGCACTGCTCCTCACTGGCTGGTGTGAAATTTCCTAATTGTTTAACCTGCAATCCTGACTCTTTGTTTTTGTCCTTGAAATAGGCTCTGCATCAGCATAATTAAAAATGTCAAATAGGCTTGAGAACCTCTCCAAGTTGCTAAAAATGAATGTGAATTTCCTCCCTGCAGCCTCACTCTGTCTCTCCCTTGCTCTGGCCTCAGCTTTCCCGAGCGCCTGGTTCCAGCCCCTCAGCATAGTTTGCATTCCACTGCCAAGAATGAACATTTATTTATACAAACAACCCTCCTTCCAAGCACATCTCCTGCTATCCCAGGGCAGGGAAGTAAACACCATTTCTTGTCTGTCCATAGCTCAAGCTCTCCATTTCCTTCTTGCTTTAGTCAGGGGCTTTTTTGCAGGGAGAGCTGAGTGCCATTCTATTGCTTCCCTGTACCCAGCAATGGCCTGAGAAGCTCCTTCACTTCCTTACAATGATTTGATTTTGTGACCCTCTTAAGGATAATGCCAATTTCTTGATCAGCCTCTCGAGGGGGCTCGCTGGCTCAGCAACAATTTCCAGAGCTGGAACCTGGGGAGCTCTGCAGGACTTGGAGAGTACTCAGCCCCCCAGATCTGCTTCTCTTCCAGCACACCATAACCTGGTGTTCCCAGTCTGTTACTGGGCCATTGTGCTGTACTGGTGCTGGTGGTGGAGCTCAGAGGGAACTGGAACAGCAGCTCCATGGCTGAGGGGAGGCAGGTGCAGCTCATGCATTATTGCTGCAGGTCTCCATGGCTCACCTGCCAGGCTCTGTGATTGTTCCTGAAACCTTAGCTCTGCCCCTCTGTCCTCAGGTGTCTCCTGTTGCATCTGCCATTCGAATGGATATGGCACAGATGCCAGGCGATTCCAGACAGGAGAATGTCACAGTCTGAGCACAGGTCATTTAAATAAAAATGGGCCCTGACAGAGACACAGGCAGCTGCAGAGCATCTAGAGGTGCTCTCTTGGGTGTGGAGCCTGCCTGCTGTTTTCTCCTTGCCCTGAACACCGGATTTTACAGGTAGAAATTGCAGCAACATTTGAAGAGGTGTCCACAGTCTAAAGGGAAGCACACGGACCACACTGGTGTGTACAGCCCAGTACTGCCCATGTGTTCCTCCATGTGTGTGTCTGCAGCCCCTGATCCATGCTGTGGTTCCTCTGGAGATGAGGGGAACACGAGAGACTCCAAAGGCAGAAGGAGCAAGAGGACAGGAGGGATTGCCCAAATCTGCTCCCCCCTCCCAAATGCTGTGTTTTGGTGTCACACATGGCAGCTCAGGAGCCTTGGCTGTGCAGTTTGGTTTCCACACTGAGTCCAGAACAAAGATGTCCAAACACAGACGGCTCAGAGAGGACGGGGACAGCCGTGCTCTGTGCCCGCCGTCAGCCCCATTGTCATCCCGGCCAAGAACGACATCATTTCCCCAGGGCTGCAGCTCTATTAAACACAAAGCTCCAAATTATTTCCTACTTGGATCAAAGATGTGTTTGTTCCAGTGGCACTTAAGTTTAAAAGGCAGTGCTGGGGATGAATGAAACCTTCCCAGAGGCAGCTGCTGAGGCTCAATTGGTTTGTCAGTGGTGTAGTTATGCTGGGGGCATCTCGTGGTTGCAGGCCCGTATGTTCCTGAAGGATGTTGTGCAGGAGAACAGTTCAGGGAAGCCTTGCTCTATGGATAAGGGGCTTTTGCTTTTGTGGTGTGAAGGTTTGCTCATGCTTCAGATGGTGAAAGTGTTCAGGAATCTCACATTCTGATTGCAGACTCAAAGCCAACACACTCTGGATCAAACTGGGTGCAAGTGTATGAAGACACACAACGGCCTATATGTGCAGAACCATGGGACTGGTGGTTTGATTGTAGTCTGGGATGTGGTGAGGAACCTGCTCCATAAATGCCATCTCCTGGTACAGCAGATGCTCCCTGTGACAGACAGAAGATGAAAGAAGCCCTCTGGAGTATGAAATTCAGCATTAAAAGAACATGAAGACAGGACCATGCAGCATGTGAAGTCAGGGAGAACTGAGAACACTGGCAATGCCAAAGGAACAAAAGAAACTCAATATCCTTCAGAAGTTTTAATATTTAATTGGTGAGCTCTCTGATACCAGGGCAGTGAGTGTGGCAGGTTATGACAGGAGCCCATGCAAGGGGTGTTTCATGGGGCCCCAGCATCCCCAAAACACAGGCACAGGGGCTCTTTGTGTGCAGAGCCTTCAGTTCTGTGTGCAGCTCCCTGTTCTGCACCACAGCACTGAATTCCTGGTTTGGAGTAAAACCAGCACCACCACAGCCCAAAAGAGACTCCCAATGCCTGGCAGCAGGTCTGGAAGTTGGGGATGCATCACTCCTGGCTCCCTCCTGTACAGGTTCTGCCTGCACTTTCAGCCAGAGGAGCATCTCCATGAGCTCACTCATTCTCCCAGTGGAGCTAAGTTCCCTCCAGAGGGGCAGTTTCAGCTATATTTTGTTACTTGAAGGTTTGGGCTCAAAAAATACATGATAATACTTTATTGAGAAAATTCTTAGTTCCATACTGCAAGATGACAAGTTCCTTCTGCAGAAGGTGGAAGTCAGTTCTCAGAATCCTTCCCTCAGGGACATTTTCAGCTGAGGACTCCAAATCCAAACCACCCATTTGCTCTGGTTTCTCTGGAATCTGTTGAGTGGAGTTGCCTGGTTTGCTCCTCCTCACACTCTGGGCAGGGTGTTACAGCTGCAGCTCTCCCAGATCCAAGGCCAAGTGTGTGTTTCTCGTCCAAAGGATCATCCAGCTGTGGAGTTTTCATCCCTAAGGCTCTCAGCTCTGCTCTCAAGGAGTGGGGGACAGCAATGGGGAGCCACTCTCCATATCCTGCTGGTCCTGGCTGCTGCCCTGGGCGGCCACTCAGAGCCCAACAAAGCTGAGGGCTCTCAGCTCTCAGGGCAGAGAGCTTTGCTCATGGCTTCCATCCCACCTCAGGGACTGGCAGGTTGCTTTGAATTCCCTCTCCTGACAAACACCTGTCTCTCCTCTCTCCTAGGCTGCCCTGTGCCCTGGATGAGGTCCTGTCCTTGGGCAGTGCTGTGCTCTGTGGGAGGCTGCCTGCCTGACCTTGAAGCAGGTAAGGGTGACAGTGGCACATCAAAACAGGGACAGAGTAGGAAATTGAGCAGGAGCCAAGGCTCCAAAGGTGGGAGCCTGCATGTCTCACAGATGGCATCACCAGGGAGCATAAACCAATGCATTTGCCATTTGCCTGTGGCCAAAGTCCTGAGGTGCTGCTTAGGGGGATGTTTTGTGAGGGACAAGAACTTGGTGCTGTTTTTGTGCTCCCCCTGCCAGAGATCCAGCAGAGACCGGAACAAGCTATCCCACAGCCAGGGAACTTCCCCGCCCCTGCAAGGTATTTTGTTACCAACAGTGTTTTTTCCTCCCTCCGGGAGCCATTTCCCATCACATCCCAGCAAACCTCTGTAAATACCTGGGGTGCAGAAGTGAACGTGAGCATTTGCCTGTTGCTGGTGAGGCTGAGTCCTGCACCCCAGGCTGAGTCACCTCAATTTCAGGGGCTTTAGACAGAGGTAGGAAGGAGCTGAGGTGTCAGTCACTAAAGATGGTCTGTATTGCAAAGGAAATAGGTTACCATGTCCCATTGTGAACAATAACATCTAATTACAAGTCACAGATTCACCACAAAATACAATTTAATAACAAATTGCTGCCACACTCCAGCCAGAGTGTGCTGGGGGAACTCGTGAGTTCAGGTCTCTGAGCAGGTGGGACAACAGGGGAGAGGCTCTGGGTCAGCTCAAGGAGAGGCAGGTGGCAGACCCCAAAACTGGGCTGAAATGCTGGGTGTTGTGTCCTGTTCCCAGCAGTGGTGTGTGGGTTTAGGTTGGATTGGATTGGTTCGGTTCAGTTTAGCAGATGGTTGACGAAACACCTCGTGTCACATGATGATTTTAGTTAAACTTTAAAAGGCTGCGCAGAAATGTAAAAAAAATGCAAAAACGCCTTGACAAGTAAATGAAACAGGATTTGCGCCCTCCCCTCGCTGTTGGCTTTGGCTGTTCGGTACCGATGGAGCAGCACCGACCCGGGGCCTCCCTTCTCTCGCCTCTCCCTGCGGTGCTGCCGCTCCCGGCAGGACCCGACGGGACTCGGGACCGGGGCGAGCACCGGGGGCCGAGCTCCCCCTGCCGGTACCGGGGCCGAGCGCCCTCGGCCGGTACCGGAGCCGAGCTCCCCCTGCCGGTACCGGGCGGCTCCGGCCGCGGGGAGCAGGAACAAAAGGGTTCGCATTCCACGTCGTTCCCGGGTGATTCGCGAGCAGAACCGGGAGGACCAAAGGTACCGGAGCCACCCGGTGCCCGGTGCTTGGCTCCTGCACGGGCCTTCAGGCCCCCAGCAGCTCGTCCCGGGGGTGAGGGGACAGATCAGTGTCACAGCAACAGCGCTGGGGGGCACGGTCATTCCGGCTGGGCTGTGCCGGTGAGGTCTCTGTGCTTCTGTCACAGCTTGCACATGGAATGGTGGGGCCAGCCCGGCCAGCTGTCCCTAGGGCACTGGCACAGGTGTGAGGTTCCCCCAGACTCCACCTTGACACTGTCAGAGACGCTGCAACATTTCCTGCCCAGGTCACCGATTTGGCCGTTGCTGATTTCAGCTTTCCAACTTCCTCCTGGGAAATACAATGCGTGCTCCTAATAATAGAAGGTCATGGTTTCCAATTAATTTTTTCCTTCATTCAGGCTGGTTTGGTGGCTGATCCCTGTTTGGTGGCCCAGGCAGTGCTGTGCCAGCTGCCCCTGGCTTTTATTAGCACTTTTCAGAGGCCTTGATTTAGTGCTCACAGTTGCATCCCAGGCCAGTGGCTCCAGAACGCAGCCCCTTAGGAGCAGAGATAATTAGAACTTGGGGAAAAAGTGATGTCCGAGTCTTTGAACAAAAAAGGTCTTGTTTAAGGAATGTGGTGCTGGAGGCCAGTGTTTGCCAAGCAGGGTCTGTCTCCTGCTTGGAGCCGGTGCCTGCAGTCACATCCTGCCCTCTGCAGACACTCCGGGTGGGATTTTCTGGGAGCATCTCTCAAAATGGAGGCACGGTGCCCTGTAGCAAGTACAGGATGTATCTTGGGAATTGTATTTCTGCAAGCAGGGCAGGAGGGGTTGGTGGAAGGATGTGGGGAAGCAGGAAGAGAGCTGAAGAGGTGCTCAGAAGTTTCTTGTACAGAGCAGATGAGGAGGGAAACAAACAACGCAGAGAACAGGAAAACCGATGCGCTAGGAAATTATGGACCCACCCCCGGGCTCCTGCTAAGGAGGATGGGACAAGCTCCATGATTTCTGGCAGCCATGAGCTGCAGCTGCTCCACTCAGCTCCTGTCCTGCAGCCAGATGTGTTTGAGTGCAGCTTCAGCCCTTCCTGCCCTGACACAGCCCTGGCAATGCCCCCATGCTCTGGCAATGCCCCCATGTATGTTTGGAGGGTTTCCCAAGGGAATGAGAAAGGGGGCAGGAGTCAAGTTTAAGCACTGCTGTTCTGTATCCTGTTGTTTTCCTACCAGGATTGTTGCAGTTTCCTGCACTGTCTTATCTGGAGCAGGGAAGCCAGCACTCTCCAATTCTCTGGCTTTGTGTGTGTCCCAGGTTCTAATCTGCAAAACAGGCGTTGGAGCCTGTGAGAGGAACCAGCCAGGGCTGTCACAGGGCAATGGGACAAGGACAGAGGGAGCAAAGGGCTTTTAGTGCCTCGAAATTAGTGTCTTTATGTAGTGCTCCTGTTTGCACAAGGCTGTGTCTGTTTTACAGACAGGTTCAGGCCTTCAGTACACCTGGGAGGGGGAGAGAGGAAGATCCCAGTGGTGACATTCTCAGGTGACTCTGTGTCTCACATTACAGGAGGATAAATCTCAGAAACTGCTGAGTTTGCTCCCCCCCAAGGACTCAAAGGACAAGCATAGAGTGTTAAAACCAAAAAAGCATTTCTGTATTTCAATCAGCCCAAAGTTCAGTCTCCCCTGAGGGGCTTGAGATTCCTGTGAAATTGCCTGGTCACATTTTCTGTAATACAGAGGTAAAATCAGCACCCACAGCACTGAGGCTTGGAAAGCTGTGCACAGCAGGGCCTGAGAAAGCCAAAACTTGTAGATTTAAAAAAACAACAAAAAACCAAAACCAACACATTTTTCCCCATGAATGAGCCTGAGTTCACCTAACTGTAGGTTTTAGCAGTAGACTGAATTCTCTATGGGTTAAAAAAAATTAAAGTCCTTTACTGTACAGCTCTGGTATGTCCTGTTTTCCTGCAGAAAGGTGTGGGTCTTGTACACAGTGTCCATTATCAGATGGGAGCCTCTCCTGGAAAGAGGATTAACCCACAACATCGCTCCCAGCCACACAGACACCGAATCAGGCACCAGGCTCCAAAACAAACCTCAGCTCCAAACTCTAAGCCCGGACCCTTTCTCACAGAGATCCCAGAGTTGCTGGGAGCAGGTAAAAACTGTGGCAATGATCAAGATGCATTTTTATTATTCAAAGGCAAGACATATAGCCAGTTCAGGCTTTGGGAGAAGGACAGTGGCTGCTCTTCTCACTCAGCTGTGACTGTGAACCAGACTGATTCCACTTGCCATTCCTTTGAGGGAATCTCAGCTGCTGGAAGTCTGAGGGCCACAGCAGCCTTAGGGGTCTGTAGCTGAGCACCAGAGCCTGTGCTGGGAACTAAATAGCAAGAGAAAAAAAGGCTTTTCTTTCCAAGAGATCAGGAAGAGGAAGACATGTGCCTGAAGATAAGGAAAGATAAAAGCATTCCATTTGCAGAGGCCTGTGATAGGGATCAAGATGTTCATCTGCCAAGTCAGTAATTTTGTGGCCATATGACCATGCGGAGCTTCCCTTCCTGTTACCTTTTCCCACACTGAGTGAAGGCACCAGATTGTTGGCATGGAAGTTCCTTTGGGTCTGTCTGAGTGGCTCAGCCCTTTCGGGGAATTGCACAGGCTGAACTCGAAGATAAAACTCTCTTTTACTTCGGGAGGGAAAATGGTTCTTCCCCAAGTTTATGTTCAGCTTGTAGGGGCTCAGTGGGGGAAGGCTGTGAACTCCCTGGCCTGGGGAGGTGGGAACAGGTCAAACACTTCTGGGGAGAGTCTTGGGCAGAGCCTGTTTTCTGTGAGGGGTCAGGGCAGCAGCAATGGCCATTGGATGTGACTCCCTGCCCTCTTTGTTGGGATTCATCAGGAGTGAGCTCACGGGAACAGTAGATCCCATACAAGGCCTTGATTAACATCAGGAGCTCAGATTGCATTTGCTGCTTCCAGAAAGGCTTTTATTGTCTGATTTTTTTTGTTAGAGCAGCAGCAGATTTCAGTAAAAAATTGTCAGTAAATCCCGCCTTTGCACATTCCACACGCTGGCACGTGCATCAGCCAAGCATTTGGGCTAAAATTATCTGTGCTATCATTAGGAAGGAACATATGGATTGATGGGGGCTAAGTGCAGAAGGGAGCCGTGCTGCTGTGCTGCAGGCTCACCCCGAAGGGAGCAGTTCCTCTGCCCCCTGGTCAGCTGGCACCTGGAGAGGTGTGACCTGTTCTCCTTGGGCTGGTGCTGGGTGGGCACTGAAGGCACTGGACACCCAGGGCATTGGGCACTGAGGGTGCGGGTCTGATTTTCTGGGTCTGTGGAGTTTTCAGCCTGTAGTAGCTGATTTCTTCTTCCCTTGGCTGAATTCATTCCTCTCTGAAGGACAGTGAATATAAATAAGTCCTTTATCTCTTTATAACACAGCTAGGTTTCTCATATAACCCTCTCACAGGTGTTGTTTCTATTATTTAACCAGTGAAGTGTTGTCTTTACTGACCAATTATACGGTTCCTTAGCACAGCATGTGATAAAAGGGCTGTGCAAAATTGTAAATAAATCCTGATGTTTCTTCTACCTGGAGTCAAGCTCTTCATTTTCATGTCCAACAGTGACACTGAGGGCACCGGGCACAGCACTGCTGTCCCTGCCCCTGCACTGCTGGCTTCACCCTCAGCCTAACTACCAGATTCCTGAGATAAATCCCTGTGGCAAGCACCACGTTCATGGATTACAGAGCAGTCCTACAGGTGTAATCCATGGGATGGGCTTCTCCTGTGTTCTCCAGCTCTCTGTGAGAGCAGGAGCTCCAGGGCTGGAGCTCCCCTGCCTGCACAGCACGTGCTCAGGTGTGCTCTCAGTATCAGCAGGGCCTGTTCTCCCCATGAGCTGTGTTCTGTGTAGGCCAGAACTGCTCAAAAGAATTGCTCAGAGAACCACTTTAGACATGTTCCCATGTCCAGCATTTTCAGCCTTGCCTCTTTTATCACCGATTGCAAAGCTTTTAATTAATTGTGTACTGGGATGTGAGTGTGCGGTGTCAACAGTGGCCACACAGGCTCCTGGGCTGCCATGGTGCTTGAGGGCATGTTACATGTTCCCTGTGACAAAAAAACAGGGTTGACTTTCAGGCTGCTGCATGGAGCTTTCTGAACAGATGGGAGAATTTCAGTTTTAGTCTCTAATATAAATACAAGTTGCATGTGCAAGTCCTTCAGTTGGGAAACTGCCTCTTGTTACTGTTTGCAAAGTCAGAGAATGTCAGGCTGAACCAGGCTCACTATTCCTGTTTCTCTCTCTGCATTTCAGCACTTGGAGACACAGAGTTTGCCAACCCCAGAGTGCTGAAGGAATGGCTTTCAGAGTTCAGTTTGTAAAATTCTATTTTCAGTGTTTATATTTAGTTTCCGTTTCGTTGGTGTTGCAGAGGCTGATCTTGCAAATATTTATCCCAGGCAGGTTTTGTGTGTAGAGTTCCTGGGAGTGCAGTGGGAGCTCAGCCCGGGGAGGTCACAGGCCTGCAGTGGGCACAGCATGGAGAAATGCAGTTGCATCTTCTGGTCAGGGTTTTATATATCTACATATACACATGTCCATGTATATAGCACACACATGTGATGATCATTTCAGGTTCTGAGTGAGAAAGGCCATTCAAGGAGTCACTGATCCCCACCTGAGAGAAGACTCACTGAGACAGAAAGCAGCAGCATGGTGAGTGTTCTGTTATGGCATAAATGATAGCACAGACAAGAAAGAATTAACAAATTGATTTTTTTAAAGGAGTCCTGGGATGGAACTGTAGCCCATCTACAATTATTGCACTGTTGGGGATGGATGGAAACAGCCCCAGGGCTGCTCTTGTCTGCACATCCTCTCTCACTCGTGTCCTCTCCAACACCTTTACAGAGTGAGAGCGCCAGTTCCCTTCAAGCAGATATCTCCAAACTTGTGACCTGGGCACACACTCACGGGACCATATGCAACCAGATCCCAACCCTGGAATTAATACAGAACACGGATCTGCTGAGCAATGACAATGCTATGCTGTGGATGTGCAGAGCTGGACATGCCTATCACTGGAACTGTGGGAACTTAAGGAACAGAGAAGAAGAGGAGACTGAGGCTGTAGGAAGGAGCAAGAGGGTCCTGTCTTCTGAGTCTTTGGCAAGGGAATTCAGCATTGAGGAAAAGAAGATCAAGCTGACCCCATCATCTTTTGAGGTGGATCAAGCAAATTCTGGGAACACAGGGTCATCTGGCAGATCCCAAGGGATCACTGAGCAGAAGGCTGACAGTGCTTACACAAGGAATGACAAGCCTGAGGGGAGTCAAAATACCAGCAAACCTGTAACATCATTCTCTGCACCAGAGCAGCACTTCTCAGTGTCTGGGAGTAGAGTCCAAACTGGTGCACAGGACATGAAGTCTGAAAGTGATGAAAACTTACAGGTCATGTCTTACGGAGAGCAGTATGAGGCAGATGAAGACAACCAAGGAGACAGAATCAGCCAGGATAATGTGTCAGAGCCATCTGCTAAGGAGCTGCAGATGCTCCACCACCAGAATATGGCATTGCACCAGCCAACAGCCTCCCAAAGAGCTGCCTTTGCTCCCATGGCAAGGCCACCCCTAACCTGTGCCTACATTCTGCAGGCTTCTGTCAGCGACTCGAAGGACCCGAGCAGGAACATCCTGAGGCTGGTTCCTTTCAGTGCTGTAGAGCCCATGGGTGAAACTTCCAGAGCAAGGAGCCTCTCTGGGTCAGCAGCACCAAAGGTATGTTTCAAACCCCTTCCTGTTCCCAGCACTAAAGCCAGGGCCCAGGATGAATCACAGCCCCCAGAGACATTCTTTGAGTTTGAAGCCACTGCTGATGTTCAGCAACATTTCCAGCTGAGCTCTCCAGAGTGTGGCATACTGGGAATGGGCTCCAGCGAGGACAGTGCTGAGAACATGAATGAGGACAGCAACACATCAGGATCCAGGCACATTCCTTGTTCTTCAGCCTTACAGACTCCAGAGGCACATCTACCTGCAGCCTCAGATGGAGGTAAGACAGCCTGGAGTTCTGTGCCTGCAGGGGTGTGGGGGTGTTCTATTAATCACTTTCCCAAAATATCCAAGGAAGGTGAGTTCACATCACTGCCAAGGTCTGTACTGCAGCATCTAAGTAAATCTCTTGGATTTGGGGAACTCCTCTTTCTGCTCAAGGGGACTGCAAAACTCCCTGCCTAAAGGAATTGGTACTTCTGTAGGGAATGCCCAAACGTGTTCTTGGCTGTGCCCCAGCATCAACATCCCAGTTTAAATACTTTGGTCTTCCATTTTACCCAGTATTCCCACACAGTATGTTGGCTGTACTTGAGATAGTCCCTGTGGGAAACTGGAGCCGGAATAGGGAACTCAGATCTCAAGAGAAAGAAACAAGAGGAAGTAACACAGAGAAATTGTGCCCAAAGCTTTGGCTGCACCAAAGCCAGTGGCAAAACCTCCCAGTGCTGGCAGTGGCAGCAGAGTGTCAGTCCTGTATAGGAAATGCAGGATTCCACACATTGCTTTCAAGAATTAGGGTTTTCATGTGTGCTGTCCTGCAGCACAGGGGCCTGGGCATGTCCTTGTGAAGGGCAGAGGTTGCTGAGGCAGCATTTGGGGCCTGCCTGGGATGTGCTTACAGCACCAGTGCTGGTCTTGGAAAGGCTTAGGGGTTGTGGTTCCTTGTAGAGCCATAATGACATAAACTGCCAGAGTTGGGATTTGGGAGCAGTACTTTCCTATTTTCATAACTGACATCATGTGTCATCTGAAAGGACTGGGAATTCTTCTGGGAATGTCTGTGTAGTAGCTGTTTCTGCCAAGGTAACTGGCTCATGGCTCAGAGGAGGCCTCAGCATTACTGATTCATGAGCTGTTCCTCTCTGCAGCTGAAGCAGTCAGTACAAAACAGGCCAAAACCCCAAACCAGTGGGACAGCCATCAGTCTTTCAGGATGACAACTAAACCTGTAAAAAAGAACCTGGTGCAAAAGGGGAATCTCTAGGTGTTGGCTCATAAGCCCTTTTCCATCATGCCGTCCTCAGCCCTGGACGAGTCACAGGCGAGCAGATGGAGCTTTCCAGCAATCCAAAGAATTCATTTCTCATGCTACATCGAACTAGGTAGATGTGGTATTGCCATGGCAACTCGAGAGAGAGCCCAACAGGAATCCTGGCAATCCTTAAACAAAATCATACTACACTTTTTACTCACCTGTTTGTTCTCCCTCACCATTTACCCCAACCTTTGATTCATGCTGTTATTTCACAATGAGAGGGAAATTTCCCTGTATGGCAGTAAGCAGGGCCAGCTGCCAAGGGAGAGGGAGCAGGAAGGAGCCTGACTTTCCCTGGAGAGATGGGCACTGTTGGGTTGTGCTGGCTTGGGGAGAACACAAATGTGACCCACAGTTCTAGGGGAAGGGGTTTGAGAAAGTCTTGTCCTCTCTGAATAGCTTCCAGAAGGCAGGTAGACACTATCTTGTATTTCCTTGTGTCCTGCTGATCTTTGTGGATTCTTGCTGTCCACAAAGCTGTGTCTTGTCTTTTAGATGTGCTGAAGAATCTTGGGAAAAGGAAAAGTTATGTCCTTGGAGGCTTAAAAGTGTTCATAGAGTGGCTGAATTTGCACCAGCCCTCCGAGACACGCAAGATTCACGAGCTGCCTCCTGCAGACCTCGACCGCTACCTGGTCTTGTTCTTCAGCTCTGCCAAGAGAAAGGATGGCATGGACTTTTCTGCCAAGTCCTTAACCTTCTTCCAGAGAGCCATCAACCAGTACCTCAAGGACCACAACTACCAGTACAACATGCTGAGAGGGCCAGAGTTCAGGGCCTCTCAGGAAGCCTACAGATTAAAGCATTGGTACCAGTTCCAAAAGAAGGAGGAAGAAGGGAAAGAGTGGAGTCTTGTGGAGAACCTGACAGATGAAGATGTGGAAAGCCTTTTTAAGAAGGGAATTTTAAGCAAGACACACCCTCAGGGCTTGCTGCACCTCATGTTCACCAACCTCATTAGGGGTTTTGGGGCACACACCCACCACCAGGCCCACCAGCTGTACTGGGGACAGGTGGTCCTGAGGAAGACCAGAGGAGAGGTGGAGTACTTGGAGTGGAAGGATGATCTGAGCCCTGGGGGAAACAAAGGGGAGATAAGCCTACAGCTCTTTGCTAAGCCTGAGGATCCAATGAGCTGCCCAGTGGCCAGCTACAAGCAGTATGCCAGGAAGAGGCCATCAGACATGCTGGATGACTACCACCCTCTTTACCTGTGTCCCAAGTCACTCTGCTCTATCTGGGACGAAGTGTGGTACAGCAGGAAGGCAGTGACAAAAGTCAAAATGAATAAAATGATGAAAGTTATTACCCAGGACATCAGAGGAGCCATAAAGACCAGGAAATAGGGGTGTCCCTTTGGCTTTCACCTTCAACCACTCCAAGGCTGCTCTGGAACAGAATTCTATTGCAACATTTCGTGTAGGTTGAGAACAAACGTCCTTCTGCTGGGCTTCACCTTGGCACTGAAGGTACCTATAGATCTGGGCTTTTAGGGAAGTTCCTTTGTTGTTGTTTCTGTTACTGAAACTGATAATTCAGCGAGTTAATGATAATCTTCAGTTTCACATTTGCCAGACAAGTTAATGTTCTACCACATGGTCAATGCTGTTAGAAACGACCAGTGCTGATATGGAGAGGGCTTGAGGGTAGCAGGGCCTGGCCAGGAGCATCAGTGTATCCACATTTTGAGGGTGACATTCCACACAGCTCAGCCTGGAAGACAGACCTGCAGGGAAGCATGAGTGACACAAGGAGAGCGATGACGCTGCCAATCCCAGCCTCACAGGAACGCTTCTGACAAGGTTCAGGTCGTTTCCCTTAGGGAAAGATTCATAGATTGAAGAAGTTGTGGCTGTTCTAAGAAGTTATTTTAAAAGTCTGACAATGTTGAAAGGTTTTATGGTAAGTGGTTTCCCTGGAATGCAAAATACAACTCCACAAAGGCATTGGGAGGTGTGTTCAGCTCTGCTCAACCACCTCAGCACTTTTTAGTGCCCATTACATCTCAGTCAGGTTTTTGGTTGCACTGTTAACAAAGCCAAATAAAAGAACCTTTAATTCAGTCCTATCTGTGTCTGAACAGCAGGTGATGCTTTCCTGGAACACTGGTGTGTTCCCTGTTGTGCTCAGTCTCCCATGCTCCCAGCCCAGTGACACAGAGCTTTGGGCCCTTTGAAGCCCTATGAGCCATCCTCATGGGAGTCAAACGAAGCCTTGGGGGGCCAAGCTCTTTGCCAGAATTGGTCCCATTAAACGAACTAAACATCAAGAAGTAGCTTAAGGACATTTGAAGAGACATAAAACCAGACAAAAGCCTCAGGTGCTGGAGGGCGTCTGCCACCTCCTCTTGTGCTTTGGAGCACCACTGTCCCGAGGGTCCCGCCAGTCCCGAGGATCCTGCCGGGCCCAGGTCCCGGTCCTGGGTGACCCGGTCGCGGTCACACCTCTGGTCCCCCCTTCCCTCAGCCCCAGACCACCCCGGGTCGGGCTCTTTTCTCCCCGCCGCTGGTCGGTTAAGCCCACGCCCAAGGCTGGGGAAGGAGCGGCTGCTGACGGGAAAAACAGGTTGCACCATCCGCCTTCTCTGACCTGTCACAGCACCTGGGCACCTCCCGGCTCCCTGGGGCTCCACCGGGGAAAGCCCCGGTCAGCGTCCGCCGAGCGGGGCCCGGCTCCGCCCCGGGACTCCCGTCAGCGCTGGGTCCGGGGCTCAGAGGGGTCAGTACTGGGACCCCGGTCAGCGCTGGCGGAGGGGGTCGGTACCGGGGTCCCGGAGGGTCAGTACCAGGAGCCCGGTCAGCCCTTGCGGAGGGGGCCGGTCCCGGGGTCCCGGCGGGTCC
>WEIU01019460.1:275082-285143 GCA_013389925.1 Aegithalos caudatus
AGGGACTCCTCCCGCCGGCCCCGGGCGCTCCCAGGCCCGCCCGGTGGGACCGCGGCGCTCGCCCAGCCCAGCAGCCTTAGGGACCCCCCCCAGCCACAGCCCCAGCCCCACATCCCAACCGCGGGGGTTCCTTTGAAACAGCAGAGCAAAACCAGTGGAGCAGTCGGACAGAACTGGCCTGGAAGACCAAGAGAGTATAACAACTCTTTAATAAATTAGCAAAATAAACAGCATTTATATATATATATTTTTTATATTCCATTTCTGCATCTCCATGGATCACAGGAGTTAAACCAATGTTGATTCCCAATCTCAGGGCAACACTGATCCAGAGGCCTCAGTTCAGGTACCCCCAAGGCAATGTTCAGCCTTGTGGTACTTAAAAACCTAAAACCACTGAGAAATAAAACAGCTTTTTCGTAAGCCTGAGACACAGCTCCCGAGGGGCAAAGTGAATTACTGGGTGATTTCACCTGGCTGGCTCCAGGCAGAAGTGATTTAAAAGCTACTGATCCAATTTTTTCCCTCTTAAGAAAAAAAAAAGTGTATCTCCACCCCAGAGGGAGGAGGAGGAGGAGGAAGGAGCAGATCTGTTACATGGAAGAATTATCAGTTTAACAATAAACCAGATGGATTTTCAGGGTTCATGTCTCTGATGGTTGCGACAGCCAAGGGTGGAACTGATGGAGTATTTAGGTCACACATTAGCTGATTGTGAGCAGGGCCAGCTCCCGGGCCAGGGGTCCCTTAGTCCTCATCCCGGACGTACTGCCCGGCCTCCCAGCGCTGGGCCATGAGGCTCTTGTGGCGAAACACTCGGGTGCTTTCCACCACCTGCAGAGACCAGAATGTGAAAGATCTTTACCAAAAATAGGCTTTCATAATGATCTGGTTTGCAGAACTGCCCCCGTTCCCCCTGCCAGCTCCCCAACCTGCTCTACCCGACTCAGTGTCCACCCAAGCAGTGCCCGTGGCCCCAAGGGAGCCAGGACAATCCTGTCCACCCCTGTCCATCCCAAAAGCCTCCAGGAATTAGGGGAGCTGGGGAATGCAGGAGGTGTTAGGGCAGCACGAGCAGAGCCCTCGCCTTCATGAAAGGCTTTACCTCTGTGTTGACCTTGTCCACGGGTTCAATGCCTGCGTACTGTGGAAAGAGGAAAACATGATTAGATAATGGCAGTCTGGCACGGGAATATCCAGAGGCAGCCGGATCTGGCTGTCAGGAGGGGCACAGGAGAGTCAAGGGGAGGTAGCACATGTAGCCAAGCCATCCCTGGGGTGGGGGAAAAGTCCAGGATGCCCCACAGGAGGAAGCTGCTGCTCCTCTCCTGTCCCACCCAGTGCTGGCTCTGAACAGCAGGCGCTGTCTGTGGGGCTGACGTGGCCCCTTGATGGTGCCACCACCACCAGGACTCCCACTGAACTGAGCAGCTGGATCTCAAGCTCCAGGTGGGAGTCAGGGACAGCCACCTCCAGCCCCAGAGCCACCAGTCTTCCCCCAGGCTCAAACCCCCCAATCACTTGGCACAAGCAGGGTGGTATGTTCACCTTTCCATCCTCCTTCACCCTCCTCCTCCGCTCCTCAAAGGGGCTGGAACGTGATGAGTCAGGGGTGAGGGTCTCTGTGCTGCCCTGGGAGGAACTGGTCACTCTCAGAGGGGTGAAGGATGAGATCAGCCCCAGGATCCCTGTCTGGTGTGAGGCAGGAGAGGAGGCAGGAGACCCGGACACTGAGTAGTTGCCACTGGCACCTGAGGCAGCTGTGAGAGAAAGAGCATCAGGGGGTGAGGGACCTCAGTTCCATTCCCAGGGGGTGGAGACCCACAGGAGTGTCAGGTCCCCGCCCCAAACGTGTCTCCATGGCAGGTCCAGCAGGTTTGGTCATAGCCATGACCCCATGCCTGGGCCCCAGCCAGGGACTGCAGGAACAAGGGGTAAAATGCATTAGCTGCGCCTTTCTGAGCTCTTCCAGCCCTGTTTGCTGCTGTAACATGACACAAACTCATTGAGACCTGAGCAGCTCTGGAATCCTGCAGAACCTATCCCTCCTCAGCAGCAATTCTGCTGACACCAGTGTGCTGGTATCAAGTTCCCCCAGGACAACTTGCTACCAGCACACAGGAGTCCTTAGAGGCATCCCACCAAATAGTTTCTCTGCCACTCTGTCCCTCTGCTCCCTTACCAGAGCTGTGCCGAGAGCGGGAGCCCTCCTGGGGAACACCATCGCTGTAGGTGTCCATCAGCCGCCGCCGCTGCTCCTGGAGCTCCTCTTCCCTCTGCAGGTCACTCCGGATCTCCTCCTCGATCAGCGCCGATGTCTGGGGCTTCCACGTCCGCAGCCGGTACTGCTCCTCCCGGCCATCCTCCCTCCGCAGCGGGCTCTGCGTCCCCATGTCCTCCACGAAGGACACCTTGGGCTTCCAGAAGGAGAGGGACAAGTACTCTCTGGGCAGGACAGCAGTGCTGGTGGGGCTCGGGGTGGAGCCGGGAAGCTTTCCTCCCCAGGAATCCTCGCTCCCCCATTTGCTGGCGCTGGCGGAAGCGTGCTGGGGCACCGAGCGCTGCTCCCGGCTCCTCTCGCTGGCGGCGAAGCGCGGCTGGGACAGCTGGAAGTGGGCGATGCTCGCTGTGTAGCTGGGAATGCTTCTTCCAGCCCTGGTGTCTTCTGCAGGGCTGGGGCTCGAGGGCTGCTCCACCACAAACTCTTTAACCCAGCTCCTCCTCTCCTCTGCCCATTTCAGGGGAGTGGGCTTCTGTGGGGGGGCTTCCTCCTGCTCGAACACCCTCCTGCGCTCCTCCAGCTCCTGCTGCGTCCCCCTGTCATACGCCCCCAGCAGCCTCCCTTGCCTCTTCAGATCTTCCTCACGCTTCGTTTCCTGTTCGATTTCCCTCTGGACGTAAAGGGAAGCGCGGCCTCTGTCCTTCCCTTTCCTGCCTGGGCCGGGAGACGTGTGAATGTTGAGGACAGGCTTGGTCTGGATCTCCACCAGCTCGCTGCTGGAGGTCAGCCGCTGGATCCCCCTTTCCTTCCAGAGGTTCTCCTCCCTTTCCATCGCCATGCGGATCTCCCGCTCGATGGGCGTCTCGTTGCTGACCCTTGTCTCCTTGCCCAGCCCATTGCTGCTGGCCCTCAGATCCACACTGAAGGTCTCGTTAGAGGTGCTTCCATCACTGGCATAGCCTGCAGTGCCTTCGTTATACATCTCACCCAAGCCAGAGTCCAGGTCTTCTCTGGACCATGTTTTGGTCAGGATGGATGTCTTCCCCATGGGATACGACCTTTCTGTGTGAGCCTTTCTGGGAGCATAAACCTCCTCTTTCTCGGGTGTCTTGTATAAGGACACATCATAAACCTGGTAAACGCTCTTGTCTCTCCTGCTCTGGCTTGATGCACCAGCACTGCCGTAGCCTCTCGTAGCCTTCGTGGCCATCTCAGGGCTGTACCACTCTTCCCTGGAGACTTTTGTCACCGACTCTGGCCTTGGGGACATGGTCTGCTGCTCTGGGCTGAAAAATGAGCCTGGGTTGGTCTTCTCCAGCATCAGGAACTGCTGCCGAGCCGCGGAGAAGTTGATCTGCTCCGTGTCAATATTCTCAGGGTCAACGGGTGTTGCAGCCCTGCCTGGGGAAGATTTGTCAAAGCAGATAGCAAAGCTGGTGGGAACACTGCCTGTGTGCCTGCCCTCACCGTGGCTGCCCACACCAGTGCTGATGGAGCTCAGCTCATCCACGGAGCTCCACCTCTCCGCGATGGTGGAGCTCTTCTTCATCGCCTGGCTCCGGATGACCTCCTTCCTCTCATCTTCGAGCTCTCTAGCTTTCTCAGGTGAGATGTTGGGTGGAGGGACCCTGTACATGTCTTGCTCCTCGTCATCGTAGAGCTTCGAGGGTTTCCTCTCACCCTTGTAAGCCCGGAGGTCATACAGGCTTCCCGATTTCACCACCTCTAGCTTGGACTCCCTGTCTGGGGATGGAGTCCAGACATCTCTTCCACCCTCCAGGAAATACGAGGGTGACTGGGACCTCCTCCTCCAGCTGTAGCCATTTTCCATCCTCTGGGTGCTGTTTGGAGTGGAGCCAAACACATCATCGTCACTGCTGGCCCTCAGGTCTGCCAGCGAGTCGTGCCTCTGCGAGGCCTGTGGGAGCTGGAACACAAGGTGCCTGGTGACTCTGTCCATCTCCTGGGAAGAGTCACCCCTGTGACAACCTCGTCCTAGACAGGGGCCACTGCTCGGCTTCGAGGTCACCCTCAGGGTTCTGCAGAGGCCAAGGGTCTGGAGCTGGCTGGCCCTGCAGGAAGGAGGGGAGAGCAGCCATTAACAGCAGAAGGAGCAGAGGTTGAGATGCAGCCCCTCTCCCAGCCATTGTCCTTGGCACGGGACAGAAACTGTCACACCAGCCTGCCCAGTGTGGGGCAGGAGCAGCCAGAGCACAAAGCACCATTCCCAGTAGGATCTGTCACAGAGCCCAGAACCCACCCCACCCCTGTCCCCCAGCCTGGCCAGGTTCTGAGGGAGCACAGCCAAACCTGCCACAGGCAGTCAGTGCTGCCTGCACCGCCAAAGGCAGCGAGACCTCAGACAAGCTCCTGGTGACACCACATCCAGCTGGACACTGCTCTGGGCATGGACGGCCTCAGGCCTCTCCACGTGCACAGGGCAGGGAGGGAGCTCCAGTCCCGGGCAGCACTGGCAGGGAGAGGCGGTGCCAGTGCCTGGGCCACCCCTGCATGGAATTTCTTCTTGTGCCACTTACAGAAAGGAGCCTCCAAATAGCCCAGCTCTAGAAACAGCGGGGTCATAAAAATGGTTTCATGGCTCATAAAACGAGGGGACTTTAACCCTGGCACACAGGGCAGGAGTGAGTGGCCCCAACCTCGGGGTCAATCCTCTGGCTGGGCCAGAGCTGGCTGGAACAGCAGGTGCCAGACAGGGAGGGGAAGCACAGGTGGGTCCCCTGTGCTGATGGCATCCCTGGCTCCAGAACTGGTGACACACATGTCACCCGCAGACAAGCTGGGTGTGCCTGGACACAGCACCACATCCTGTGCCATTATTTGCTGAGGCTTAGCCATGGCTTTGCCGTCACCTGTCACTGCTCCTAGCTGGGCTCCTGTGAGCCCTAGCAGGTCAGGGTGTGTCACTGCTGGGCACTGCTCCCAGGCACTCACGGCCTCCTGGGAACATGCAGCAAAACTGGAGCAAGGCCACGGTGATAGCAAGGGCAGCCCAGAGCCTGGGGGTATGGCAAGCACATCTCAGGATGAGGCTCATCCAGGTGGAGGCAGGTGCCTGGTCTTCCCCTCATCCGGAGCATCCTGGCTCATCCCCAGGATGAGAGCACTCTGTGCGTGCCTCCTTCCTGCAGCGATCCTGGTGACCGAGCTTCCCCTGCTCACCTCCAGCCCTCGCAGGATGCACCATACTTCCACAAAGCAAGCGGGGCTGGGCCCCAGCCAGGAGCTTTTTAAACCTTTCCTGGGGCAGGAGCACGTGGCTCTCATTAGCTGGGACATCCTGGCCAGCCCCAGGCGATGCCTCACCGCTGGAACTGCTGCCCAGCCCTGTGCCCAGCCCCGGTGGCTCAGCCTCCCTGCCTGAAGCTGTACCCGGCTGAATTTACCTGTTAATTCCCCTGCTGTGATTCACTCTTGCTCTTTTTATTGCCCTTAATGGCCTGGATAATGAAAACCGTCTGCCCACGCCTCTTACCATGTTTGGGGGGAACGAAGTCCCGGCTGGAAGGGGACTCCCTCACCGGGGAGCACTGGCGGCCGGCACAGGAGGGGAGCAGGGACAGAGAAACCAGCGGAGCTGTTATCAGAGCTCCCGGCCGGCTCCACGCAAGCGGAACGGCCCCTCCCAGAGCTGCACCCAAAACATTTTACCTCCCTCAGCTTCGTCTGGTGCTGTGGGACTGCAGGGGCTCGGGGGTCCTGGGCTTGCCTCCCCCATGCTGGGCTGCCTGTGGCCCAGCCAAGCACTGTGGGAGCTGGGGGGCAGAGCAGATGACATTGCCACCAGTCTGGCCTGGGATCCCCACCATAAGGAGACATCTGGGGTGCTTTCCAGGATACCCCCATGCTGGGGGTTCTGCATAGGGCTCCAGAGCAGCAGTGCACCCACCCTGTGCCCACCCTGAGCCGAGGGCTGCCCCCAGACCGGAGGATGCTCAGGAACATCCCAGCAAGTGTCCAGTGGGACAGGAGGGACCAGAGGGACTCTGCTGCCCACCCCAGACAGTGCCAGCCCTCCCTGCACACCCTCACTGCCACCATCCCTGCGTGGGCACCGCTCCCTCCAAGGCCAGGGGGACACAGAATTCCCCCCTCCCAGTGCCTGGTGCTGCCCTCGCCCCCCACCACGCTGCACTTACTGTCCAGGGAGCTGTCAGGGCAGGGGTCCCCATGCCCGGGGAGGCCACAGGGGCACGCAGCCGAGCTGTGTCTGCCGGGGCGGGGCTGGTGGCGGCGGCGGGGTGTGGGGGGTGCGGGAGGGTGGCTGCGAGGCCCTGATAAGCTCAGCACTAGGGAGCTGTGGGGAATTCCAGGAACCACGACAGGCTCAGTGCCCTGTCCCCAAATTCCTGTGCTGCCGTCACTCTGCAGCAGCTGGTCCCATGCCCGGGGGGGGCTGCCTTTGGCCCCGACCCGTGGGACTCACCGGTGCCCCTGCGTGCCAACACACCCATGTGCCAATGCACCAACGTGCCTCAATAAACCAGCACGGTGCTGTGGCCATGCAGCCACAGACCTTGCTCCAGGCACTTTCTGCCCCTCCATGAGGGCAGCTACGGCGCTGAGGAGCTCTGAAGCTTCAGAACCTGGATTTCTGGCTCTCCCCCAGGCTGTTAGCCCCAGAGGAGGGGCACGGCAGAGGAGCATTCCTGAGGGAATGTGCCAGGAGCAGCCCGGGCTCTCCTGTCACACCATGCTATCACCCCGTGTTTGCACTGGCGGGTGCCCTCGCTGCCACAGCCGCCCTGGCACTGCCAGTCCCAGCTCCTCACGGCAGGGCAGCTCCCTCCTTCCCTGGGGACACTGTGCCTGGTCTGGATACCTCTGGCACCCGCCAGGATGAAGGCAGGACTGTGGCACAGTGTCCTTGGTGCCCTTGGTGCCTGGATCTGGCTGGAGTGGGTGACCTCGCCAGTGCCCAGACCTGCCCTCCCTCCTGGCACGGGTGTCACAGCCAAGCGGGGATGCTGTGAGGACACTCAGCCCTGCCGTGCCGGTGGCTGGGGCGGGACATCCCTTCCTCGTCCTCTCTCCCCCCTTCAGCCCAGTCCTGCCAAGAAGCCCCTCCCAGCCCCTCTGCTGCCCCAGACAGACCCGGGCTCGCCCCAGCTGCGGGTGCTGGGGGTCACTTACCCCCTGTGTCCCCTTGGTGTCCCCGTTCCCGCTCAGGGCTGGCACGGATGGCCTGGGGACGCTGTGGCTGCCAGGCTGTTCTGCGTTTCCGGGCAGGTGAGCGGAGCCTGTTTTACCCTGGGGCTGAGCCAAAGTCCACAGGTGATGCCAAGGAGCCAGGAGAACTCCACGCCCGCCCCAGGGTGTGTGCTGGCACCCGGGCTGGCACTGGGAAGGGTTGAGGCCCCACTGCCCCAGAAGAGAGCCCTGGAATCCTGGCCCTGGGCAGAAGCAGGACCTGCCACCAGCCTGGGGATGGATGGAGACCCATGGCCACGTGGTGATGGCACCTGGGGGCATCCAGGGCTGTCATGACCCCTTTACCTGGGCAGCATCACCCCTCACCGCTTTCCTCCCAGCATCCTGGGCACCACATACCCCTTTCTCCCCACATCCTCTGCCCATACAATGAGGGATCAGCAGAGCCCACCTCTAACATCCCCATCCCAAACCTTCCATCCCCATCCTCCCAGGATCCCCAGCCCAGCCTCCTCCCACCCATCGGTGGCTCCAGGCTGGTTGTTCACACAGTTTATTTGCTCGGTTTGGGTGTTTTACAAACAACGGGATGGGGCGGGGATGGGATGGGGAAGGGAATTCAAACGGCTTCGGCACAAGTGAAAAGCTCAGGGGCACGGGAAGTGCACTTCAGCAGAGCCGGGCGGGGACAGGGGGGCTGTGGGACGGGGTGGGAACGATGCCGGGCCCGCCTCCCACTCCTCTCACACCCCAGCCCCAGCCCGGGGGCCTGGTCCTGCTCCCCGCCACACCAAGGACCAGACTGGGCTGGGGGTCAAAGCCAACCGGGGGGGCAGGGGGTGCCGAGGGCAGGAGGGAGCCCCAGCTCGGGGATTGCAGGGCCCAGGGTGGGATGGGGTGGGTGACCCCTGATGTGGGGTGGCAAGAGGTGACATTCCCCCCAGGACTGGGGACAGAGGCCCTGTGGCACCCAGCCCATGCCCTGCTCTGCAGCAATGAGGCTCCAGCGATGCCCAACAGTGAATGGGGCAGGAGAGGCCCTCCCTTCCCCTGGCAGTGCCCTCCCAAAGCCCCCCTTCCCCAGCCCTGCCTCTCCCAGAGGCTGTGGGGGCCTGGCTGGGGCTCAGGACAGGGGTGGCACCATGAGCCCTCCCCCCTCAGCCCTGCAATGACTCTGCTGGGGGGAAAACTGCAGCCTGTGTGGAACCTGGGGGACAACTGGGATGTCATGGGGACAAGGGGGTGTCACTGCTCACACAAGGGGAGTGGGGGGGAAGGAAGGGCCATCCTTGGGGGAGCTGAGCCCCATCCCTGGCTGCTCCCTGTCCTGGTGGGCTGGACAGTGTGGATGCTGCTCCACATGTTTTGGGGGATCCCTGGGGACTTGTCCAGCCTCACAGCAGAAGGAACTCTCTGACACTTGAACAAGGATCAGTCACTGGTGGCTGCACCCTGCCCAAAGCTCCTGGACAAGTGTCTGGGCACTGCCAGCCCAGCTGCTGCAGCTCAAGGGCAGCTGATGTGGGCACTGGGGACCAAAAACCACAGCCCCCTTTGCCCCACCTGCCCCAGCTGGTCTCAGTGGGGAGAAAACGCTGGTGCTGGTGGTGAAATCCCCACTGAAGGGCTGGGGTGCAGGGTGGGGCAGCAGGGAGGTTGTACTCTGTGGGACACCAGACCCCTGGCAGCTCCCAGTGCCAGTACTGGGATGAACTGGGCTGCCCCACTCCCCTGGGGGACACAGTGCTGCAGCCTGGGACCCCAGGACATGGCTCTACAAAGCTGCTGCTGCTGAGTGGCAGAGGCAGGAAGGGGACAGGATGCTGGGCCATACTCCTGCTGCCATGAGGAAACACAGGACCCCCACCCCATTCCTACCCCACAAGGCTGGGCCCCCCAAGTTCCCCCTCCCTCTCTGGCATTGCCCCAGGAGGACACAAGCGCTGGCCACAGCACAGTTCAGCCCCCTTGGCTGGCAGAGCCCAGTGGCACTGGCTGGCAGCTGAGACAGAGGAATGGCTGTCATTGCCAGCACCACAGTGAGGGGCTCCAGCATGTGGAGCTGAGCCCGGGAGGAGCACAGCAGGCCTGGGGACAGGCAGGGTTGACTCTGCAGGAGCCCCACATGGCCCCAGCCATTACCAGGGCTGAGTATCAGGGAGGGGACGCTGCCCTCCATGCCCTTCCCTTGCCTGGACACGCTCTGTCCTTGAGGGCTTGGCGAGCCCTGGAGAGCAGGGATGAGGAACATGAGATGGAGCAGAGATGTCCACGGGCAGCCAGCAGGGAACAGACCCAGGCCTTTCCCCGCTGCAGAGGTGGATGATGGAGGCACGGAGGGAGGGGCTGGCACAGGGCTGGGTCCGATGCCCACCGTGGGCTGCTCCAAGAGTGGGTCCCGCTGGTGGCGGCTCCTGGGGAGTCATCTACGGACACAGTGTCGTCCTCCGATCCCCTGCCCGGCGGCTCCATCCTCCGACGGCGGCTGGGACGATGTCGGTGACAGAGGGAAAGGCCCCGGTGCCGGTGGCAGGTGGGGACGAGGCCGGGCTGTGACGGGGCGGGCGCACCATGGGGCGAGGGGGTCACTAATAAATACCACAGGCAGCGCTGGTGGGGGGCGGCACGGGGCTGGCATCGGGCAGGTGGGGCGAGCGTCGCCACGGCCGCC
>WEIU01019460.1:318410-332584 GCA_013389925.1 Aegithalos caudatus
CCCCAGGGTCCCGCTGTGCCACCCCCAGCCCGGGCAGGCTGATCCCATCCGGGGCCACGTGAAGCGCCGCGGGCGGCGGGGGTTTCTCGGTTTGCTTTCAGGAGGGTTTGATGGACACGACAAAAGCCCCGCGGTGATGGTGGTTGGGGCGCAGGGAGGTGCACGGTAATACGGAGATAAAAGTGCTGTGTAGGCACCTGGGCTGGTGCTTTAATCACTCACCAAAATCCGATGTGTGTGGAGCTTGTCCTGGTGTGGGTGGAAAAGGAGTGTGAGCTGTTGGGGAGGATCTGGTTGATCACTTGCTTCCCTGCTCGGCTTCCTGAGATGTTAAACGTGATTTGGAGAGTCTTGCTGGTCTCTTTATCCTCACACTTTTCACAGCACCTTGTCCCTAAAGTCATTGCTGGTTGCTGGCACACAACTTGAGAAGCCTCTGAGCACAAGCAGAGCTGTCCCTGCCGGGGGTGGTTGGTTTGTGACACATGAT
This sequence comes from Aegithalos caudatus, assembly GCA_013389925.1. NCBI lineage: Eukaryota > Metazoa > Chordata > Aves > Passeriformes > Aegithalidae > Aegithalos > Aegithalos caudatus. The sequence continues at coordinate 318,901 of WEIU01019460.1, forward strand.
TGTCCTTTTGCCCTCTCGTTTGGGCCAGGGTGGGCCATGCTGGAGGCTCCCAGCTCGTGTGTCAGAGCGAGGACAAGCCCCTGACCGTGCTCCTGCTGAGCACACAAGGGCTGTGGGAGGTAACCCAGAAAATCTGTTATTCATTTCTGTTCAAACACCCCGTGCTGGGCCTGCTCACATCTGGCTGTGTGCACTTGGCTGGGGACACCTGGCTGTGCCAGCTGGGCACTCCTGGCCAGCCTGGGCCAGGCAGGGAGCGGGTCCTGTGCTTGGGGACTCAGGTATGTGAGTTTGTTTGGGGAATTCAGGTTTCACTCACCATCTGCAGGCGCAGTAACCAGAGCTGCCAAAGGAGGGACTCAAACAGCCCGAGAAACAACAAACTTTGACATTTGTGCTGTTCCAGCTGCAGAGGAATGTGCTGATCCCTGTGCTGGGAGCTGGCTGTGAGCACACAGACACACACAACACACAGCAGCTCCCTGGAGCAGGGTGCTCAGGCCATGGCCCTTCACCCCCGTGCCATGTGTGTCCCCCAGTTTGTGCTGGTGGGACCCAGCAAGGCAAAGGGGGTTTCATGGGCAGGGGTTTCATGGGCTGCTCTTCCCTGTGCTCACACAGGAATCCCTGAGCTCAGACCTGGTGTCAGTGGTGCAGAGATGGTTGTTCCACAGCAGGAGAAGGAGCAGCCACCTCTCCCAGTCTGTTCCTGAGCCTCAGAGCTCCTGTATCTCCCTGGGCAGATGGGGCACATGCAGTGCTCTAAGCTGTGCTCCTTCCCTGGGGCTTTATTGGGGTTGGCTGCAGGAGCCAGAGGAGAGACCCCAAGGGCTTTATGAACAGCCTCAGCTCTTTGGGGGAATTCCTCAGGCTGGATAAGGGCTGTGCCAATTCCAACACAGCAGCAAAAGGAAGTGAAATTACTTTTAGAAGCTCTTAAATGCCTTCTGTGCTGAGCCCAGCTCTGCCAGCACAGGGATTTGGGTTGGTGTGTGCCTGCTGTGGGGCAGAGGATGGGATTGGCTCAGTGCTGCTTCCTGAGCACTGGAAAGTGAAACAGTTCCCTTTCAGGGTCTCCAGCATTCTGCTCTGCTCAGGACAGGGTGGTTGTAGAGGATGAATTCCTCACAAACCCCAGGAATTGTGAGGAAATGGCTGTCACACTGAGCCTGGCATGCTCAGTGCCCAGGGGGATGTGTGGCAACAGCTCTCTGTAGTGAGCTGTGGGTGTGTGAGGTGCTGGCTGCAGAATGACCTGGAGTGTCCCTGTGTGCTGTGAGCCCCAGGCTGTGTTAGTGACAGGGACCAGGCAGCCTTCCTGAGCACCACGACCTTGCCACGACCCTGCTGCCATTCCCACACTGCTTCCTGCTCCCCAAAACACACAGCTGGGCCAAAGTTTGAGGGCTGCTGCACAGGGAGCCTTGGGGGTTTCACTTTCACTTCACTGGAACTGCATCAGCTGGTAGCTAATGCTGTGTCTGTACTGGAGATTAATCAACATCACCCTCATCATTCTTAAGCTGAGCTCTGGCCTCACTCAGGAAACCAAATGTTGGGGTTTGGGGTCACTGGGACCATGGCATGTGCTGGGGGTGGCAGTCTGCAGGACCCTCCCACCCTGTAACACCCTGCAGCTCTGAGGTACCACTTCCTTCTCTCACCTGGTGTGTCTTCTCCTGCAGGACTACATCTGCCCACGGTGTGAGTCTGGTTTTATTGAAGAGCTTCCTGAGGAGCCAAGGTAATGTGCTGCCCCAGGGGCTGGTGCTCCAGTGAGCCCAGGTTGCTTTGCTCTCCTCAAAGGCAATATTTGCTATAAAACACACCATTTCTATTGCTTCTGCCCCAGCCTTGGCTCATCTTTCCTCACTTTTGGAATACAGTGCTTTGTTGGCAAAGCATCCACAGGCTAATCTGCCACAGCAATGCTGAGGGGCAGGGCAGGAATGGTTTTATTTCAAACAAATATAAAGAAGTGTAGGGAGGCTTTTCCCCGTGCTGTGTGGTAGCTCTGACCTGATCTGAGTCATCAGGGCAGAGATAACCCCAGAGAAAGGGATCTGGGAATGGTGAGCACATGGACACCTCCTGTAAGTAGTGACTGTGCTGGGGATGAACAGCAAAATGTTGTGGCTGAGACTTTGGACTCTGCCCTGGGGCAATGAGATCCACGTTTCTGTGCTGCTCTGCTGCCGCTGGTGGCAGAAGCAGCAGAAATGTCTTAAAATGTTTCAGTCGTGTTTGTGGGGCCCCAGCTGTCCAGGAAGGGCCGTGGGCAGTGCAGGGGCCAGGGGCAATGGGTGTTGCTGCCTGCTGATTGTGGTAGTCTGCATGGCCTGGGGCTTCTGCACTGAGCAGGTGATGTTTGGTTTGACCACACCAACCCTGGAGCCTGGAAATCCATCCTGACTGTTCTGGTGATTCCCTGTAACCTTGGGAGAGTCACATAGTTGCTGAATCTCAGTGGTTTCGGTACCATGAATGCAAAGCCTAGTTCTGAGCAGGAAATGTTCCTGCAGCTCAGAAAGCAGAAGTCTGACAGCATTTAGAGTTTTCTCAATATCCTGAGCCGTTGGGTTACATGCCTCTGCAGTAGAGAAGTTTCTTTGATTCAAGATTAGACTTATGTGTCTTGGGGTCACAGCGATGAGCGTTTGTGCCTTAAGTCTTCCTGGTACTCTGGAGGATTAGCTGGTGTGTTTGACATGGATTGTGGGGGAAATCCTCGCTTGACATCATGGTTCAGGCACTCTCTGCAGCCTCATGAGATTTAATAGGGTAGGGAGAAATGGATGAGGATGTGGGAAAATGAAAGGTTTGGGGAGGGAGAATTGATGTGGGCAATCGGAAAATCAGCAGCTGAGGGAGGACCAGGTTCTGTTGAGCTGCCTCCGCCCTGGGAAGGGAGGGGGGCAGAAAAGCCCTGGAAATGGCTATGAGAAGATTACCAGTGGTCTTCATTCCCTATAGGAATGCTGACAACGAGACCAGCTCCTCTACATCGGCCACTGATCAGAGCAGGCATCCTTTCGAGGTGAGCAAGTCCTTTCTCGCTTCCAACACCTTCTGAAGCTTTGCTGTTGGGTTGAGTATTTTTCCAATAGAGCGTTGTTTAAATGTTCCCCAGATCATGACAGAATTTGGAAAGGAGGAATTTATATCCTCCACATGCTGCTCCTGAAATCTCTGCATACCATATTTTTTGCTGCGTGTGTTGTGTAGGACCATCACTCGTAGCCGATTCCCGTCGTGAGGGGGCTCAGCAGGATTTGGAGAGCAGGATTTGGGTGTGTTGCTATGCAGTAGCCTCAGCTCGGAAGCAGCAGTGACACACCAAATAGAAAGCAGGGAACTGTGATTATTTCTGCCTTCATGTGCAGTTCCAGTGTCTGTTCCTCACTGAGCTTCTGCCAAGGGCGCTGGTCCCAGCGTCACCCCAGGCCTGTGGGCAGCTGCCGGGACGCCGTGGGAGCCGAGGGCTGTTCCTCCTCTTATCGCAGTCTGTTCTCTGCATTCCCTCCCTCCCTCTCTCCCTCCCAGAATGTGGATCAGCACTTGTTCACCTTNGCCGAGCCTCGGGCAGGCACGAGGGTGTCCCCACGCTGGAAGGGTGAGAACTACTCTGGGACCTGGGCAGGGAACCCTGCTGTTCCTCACCTTTTCTCCTGGTTTATGGAAACAGCATCCCAAAGCTCTCCAGCGCTGCCGTGGGTGTGGTCTGTGTCCCACCTGAGCCTGTTGGTGGCTCCTGCTTGGGGTCTGTTGGGGCTGTTTCAGCTGAGTGGTGACATGGATTGTGGCTGGGAGTTTGTCCTGTAGTGGGAAAATATTCCCTGGTCAACAAAAATTGTTGTACTTGCTGTGAGGGGAAACAGAAGAGGACACCAGTGTTTGTGTAAGTGTATCCTGGGAGCCATCATGTCAGGAATTGTCCCCTCATGAATCAAATACTGAAACTTTATCAGTGAATGATACTCCTTAAGCTGCCATTGCAATTGCTTTAGGGTATTTTTAACTGCCTCCAACAATGTGACATTATTCAGCTTATTCAGCCTCTCCCTCCACGCTGGTGTGCTGGGCTGGGAGCCAGCAAACTTTGAATTCTTACACAATTCTGGTTTTCTTGTCTTTCAGAATTATCCAGCAGCTGGTCAATGGAATTATTGCACCGACCACAATTCCAAACCTAGGCCTGGGCCCTTGGTGAGTTGGAGGATGTGCTGCTCTCTCTGACAGTGTCTCGTTGGTGCTCCAGGATGAACTCACTTGCTGTCCTTGCTCTTCAGGGGAGTCCTGCACTCAAATCCGATGGACTACGCCTGGGGTGCCAACGGCCTGGATGCGATTATCACACAGGTAAAACTGGGATTCACCACAGTCTCCATCCTCTGGTGTGGTGCTGCAGGAGGGGCAGCACCTGTGGTGCTGCTGGAAACAAGGAACTGTGGGGACTGGAATGGGAAAGGGTCCACAGTGCAGGATCCAAGTGCCCTGGCTCAGGAAGTGAGTGAATTCTTTGTGCTGCTGGGCTCACCTCTCTCTTCTGCCTGCCTGGCTGGTTGTTTTTCCAGTTACTGAATCAGTTTGAAAACACTGGACCGCCGCCAGCGGACAAAGAGAAGATCCAGGCCCTCCCCACCATACAGATCACACAGGAGCACGTAGGTACGTGTCTGCTCTGTGGAGTCATGCACAGAGTGCTCCCTGGAAGCTCAGTGTAATGTTTTCTTGAGACTTGAATTTTGTCTTCTTGTACATTTGAGGCATAAAACATTTCAAAGTGGGCAGAGAGCTGAAGGGGGTCTGTTACACAAAAAAAGAGCAGTGTAGGCTGGATGGATTTCCCCTGGGGAGGTTGTGAGAAGTTCAGTGTGGATAGAAATGGAAAAGCAGAAGGGCAGGGGGAGGTGGGGGTGATGCTGTGGGAACTGCAAAGCACCAAGCTTTCCTCCTGACAGGGATGGAGCAGTGGTGGGGAAGGGGAGAGGGATGATGAGTCCTGAGTCGGGGGTTTTGAGTGTTGTTCTCTCCTCCTTTGCTCAGCTGGGCTTGGCTTTCTTTCCCTGTGCCATGCAGATTCCGGGTTGGAGTGCCCTGTGTGTAAGGAAGACTACACAGTCGGGGAGAACGTGCGGCAGTTACCGTGCAATCACCTGTTCCACGACGGCTGCATCGTCCCGTGGCTGGAGCAGGTGAGTGCAGGGCGGTGCCTGGGATGTGCAGCACTACTGGGGGCTTTGTCTGGTCCTGCTCCCCTCTGTAAATATTGTCCTACCTCCATGATGAGGCCTGAGCCACGAGCAGCCTGTGGTCAGAGGATGGAGTGTCATCCCAGCCCATTCCTGGAGTGCTGCTCCCCTATTGTGTTTCTAATCCCGTTTCCCGTATTTCTTGTTTTGTTTTTTGTCTGCTCCCCAAAGCATGACACGTGTCCAGTCTGCCGGAAAAGTTTAAGTGGACAAAACACTGCCACAAACCCCCCAGGACTCACAGGGATGAACTTCTCGTCATCCTCCTCCTCCTCCTCTTCCTCCAGCTCACCAAGTAATGAAAACTCATCGAACAACTCATGAATCTTAACGCACCCTCTGTCCCCGGGGCCCTTCCACTGTTCCCCTTCCCTCCCTGGCCACCACGAGCAGCCAAAGGGGCTTCCAGAGCAGAGCGAGGGGAGGGGATGAGGCAGGAGCAGTGCCCCCAGAATTTCCTTTTGATTTCTGAAGACACGGNATTCCCTCCCTCCCTCTCTCCCTCCCAGAATGTGGATCAGCACTTGTTCACCTTGCCCCAGAGCTATGGCCAGTTTGCTTTCGGGTTCTTTGACGACAGCTTTGAGTTTCCCTTCGCCTCCAACGTGCAGCCGGAAGACAACCGGGACTCGGAGAACCGGCGGGAGCGCGAGCACCAGTCCCGGCACCGCTACGGCGCCCGNCTCTGGGTCCTTCAGAGATGAGAAGCCTCAAGTTCTGTGATGAAAAAGGGGGGAAAAGAGCTCTGTCTGTCAATAAAAACATCCTCTTTGCGTGGACTTTACCCATTGCAGTGCGAGGCTGCTGCGCTCCCCGGCTGGGAACCCCGAGGTGCTGAGCGAGTGGTTGAATCCCGAATGGAAAGGTTGTTTGTATGGGTTTGAATTTGAGATCCCTTTCTTTTATTTCTTTTGCTCCTCCTCCCCTTGGATACTATCTTTTCTGCTTTGGAGATTGAAGTCTAAAATGGAAGCATAAGGATGCTGCCTCCCCCCAGGATCGCCATCTGGGGAGGACCAATAGCTGTCACTGAAACAGGAACTCTCAAGTAGACCCCGGGATCCTTCCCTATCCCATCTCGAGTCCCATTTATTTCTCTTTATAACCTCGCCCGCTGATACTCAACACTGAAAGGGGTTTTTATAATCTTAAATTATTACTGTTGTCAATAAATGGACATTTTAGCTCTGCGAGCCGTTATGCATGATTTGAGGAAAGCTACAGGGTATGCTCTGAGGCCACCAAGCTGTCCTGCCTTCCCTGGGGCAGGCTGGGCCTCCCTGAGCCCTTCTGCGTGCTGGAAGTTCTGGTGGGAGCCACTGCCAGCCTGTGGATCACTGCACAGGTAGCCAAGGATCACAGTTGGAAGCATCCTCGCCTGGTGTTTTCTATTTTTTACACCTTCTTCCCTTTACGGTCCTGCCCCCCTCGCAGCTGGGGCAGGCTGTTCTGCTGGGCCGACACAGGACTGGGTGTGCAGCAGAATGAGGACCAGCAAATCTCACTGCGACCGAGTAATTATCAGGAAAACAACATTTTGGAGAAAAAAAAAATGTATTGCAAAGCTACTTAAAATAGAGCTGATTAAAACAAGGAGAGAGGGACAAATACCCAGGTATGTTTGTGACTCAGTTTCTATGAACGAGCTGGAGCTCAGAGAATGACAAGAATGTCACTGGAGAGGGCAGTGACTCCCTGCCATGTCCCTGCTTCCTGGGCCCTGAGGCACGAGAGGAGAAGCTCTCACCATCCATCACTGTCACTGGGACCCCTTTCCCCTCACAGGGACTTGGGGTGGTCAGGAGGTCTCCTAAAGGGCTGGGGGTCTGTGATGGTGCCACATGTTTGGACTGCTGTGTGGCAAAGGCCAAGGGAGAACCTGTCTCCATGGGAGCTGCCAGGGAAGTGGGTGGAGGGCTTGGCAGTTTGGGGGGTTCCCTGCCTCTCCCTTGGCTTTTGGGGCCCTGGGAGTGCACTGGGGCTGCTGGGGAAGGTGCTGCCTCCAGCAGAGCTTGGGTGTCTCTTTCAAAGCAGCATCACCCCAGGACCTGGCCCTTCCATCTCTGAGAAGAGATTAACCTCCTGTAGGAGGGGGAAGGATGGTTTGGCCTTTCTTGAGCCATTTCAGAACACAAGAACTTGATTTGTTGGAGAAAGTGTCACCAGCTGTGCCAGGGCCAGGGGNTCTGCTCCCCAAAGCATGACACGTGTCCAGTCTGCCGGAAAAGTTTAAGTGGACAAAACACTGCCACAAACCCCCCAGGACTCACAGGGATGAACTTCTCGTCATCCTCCTCCTCCTCCTCTTCCTCCAGCTCACCAAGTAATGAAAACTCATCGAACAACTCATGAATCTTAACGCACCCTCTGTCCCCGGGGCCCTTCCACTGTTCCCCTTCCCTCCCTGGCCACCACGAGCAGCCAAAGGGGCTTCCAGAGCAGAGCGAGGGGAGGGGATGAGGCAGGAGCAGTGCCCCCAGAATTTCCTTTTGATTTCTGAAGACACGGAGACTCTGGGTCCTTCAGAGATGAGAAGCCTCAAGTTCTGTGATGAAAAAGGGGGGAAAAGAGCTCTGTCTGTCAATAAAAACATCCTCTTTGCGTGGACTTTACCCATTGCAGTGCGAGGCTGCTGCGCTCCCCGGCTGGGAACCCCGAGGTGCTGAGCGAGTGGTTGAATCCCGAATGGAAAGGTTGTTTGTATGGGTTTGAATTTGAGATCCCTTTCTTTTATTTCTTTTGCTCCTCCTCCCCTTGGATACTATCTTTTCTGCTTTGGAGATTGAAGTCTAAAATGGAAGCATAAGGATGCTGCCTCCCCCCAGGATCGCCATCTGGGGAGGACCAATAGCTGTCACTGAAACAGGAACTCTCAAGTAGACCCCGGGATCCTTCCCTATCCCATCTCGAGTCCCATTTATTTCTCTTTATAACCTCGCCCGCTGATACTCAACACTGAAAGGGGTTTTTATAATCTTAAATTATTACTGTTGTCAATAAATGGACATTTTAGCTCTGCGAGCCGTTATGCATGATTTGAGGAAAGCTACAGGGTATGCTCTGAGGCCACCAAGCTGTCCTGCCTTCCCTGGGGCAGGCTGGGCCTCCCTGAGCCCTTCTGCGTGCTGGAAGTTCCGGTGGGAGCCACTGCCAGCCTGTGGATCACTGCACAGGTAGCCAAGGATCACAGTTGGAAGCATCCTCGCCTGGTGTTTTCTATTTTTTACACCTTCTTCCCTTTACGGTCCTGCCCCCCTCGCAGCTGGGGCAGGCTGTTCTGCTGGGCCGACACAGGACTGGGTGTGCAGCGGAATGAGGACCAGCAAATCTCACTGCGACCGAGTAATTATCAGGAAAACAACATTTTGGAGAAAAAAAAAATGTATTGCAAAGCTACTTAAAATAGAGCTGATTAAAACAAGGAGAGAGGGACAAATACCCAGGTATGTTTGTGACTCAGTTTCTATGAACGAGCTGGAGCTCAGAGAATGACAAGAATGTCACTGGAGAGGGCAGTGACTCCCTGCCATGTCCCTGCTTCCTGGGCCCTGAGGCACGAGAGGAGAAGCTCTCACCATCCATCACTGTCACTGGGACCCCTTTCCCCTCACAGGGACTTGGGGTGGTCAGGAGGTCTCCTAAAGGGCTGGGGGTCTGTGATGGTGCCACATGTTTGGACTGCTGTGTGGCAAAGGCCAAGGGAGAACCTGTCTCCATGGGAGCTGCCAGGGAAGTGGGTGGAGGGCTTGGCAGTTTGGGGGGTTCCCTGCCTCTCCCTTGGCTTTTGGGGCCCTGGGAGTGCACTGGGGCTGCTGGGGAAGGTGCTGCCTCCAGCAGAGCTTGGGTGTCTCTTTCAAAGCAGCATCACCCCAGGACCTGGCCCTTCCATCTCTGAGAAGAGATTAACCTCCTGTAGGAGGGGGAAGGATGGTTTGGCCTTTCTTGAGCCATTTCAGAACACAAGAACTTGGTTTGTTGGAGAAAGTGTCACCAGCTGTGCCAGGGCCAGGGGCTGGCAGGGAGCGACTTGCCCGGACTGTTTTTCTTCCTTGGCTTGGCTGGGCAGCGTGGAGGCGCCTTTCATCTCACAGGAGGGTTTATCTCAGGACTGGTGTGTCGGGGTTAATGGCTCATCCTCTGCAGGGGTTGAGCCAGGAGCCTGGGCTGCTGAGCTGGGTGGCAGCAAGAAGGTCCCGGCTGAACCTGCACGTGTCCATCGGCTGACCCGACACCGAGGGAAGGCTTTGCTGTTTAGTTGCCAAAACGAGAGGCCTTGAAAAACCTTCCCTCTCCCACTATGTTTCAGCTGTGGCAGGGGGTTCCTGGCTCCCCCAGGTGTTTGGGGATGATTTCTCATGTGTGAGCAGTGCTCAGATGGGTTTCAAGTGGGCCAAGCAAAGTCCTGGGTGGGTGTACGGCAGCTGCTGCCCACCTGGCAGGGGCTCACCACAGTCACCACATAGTTAATACAGTGGCTGTTCCCTCTCAGACTCGTTTGGAGCTGGTTGGGTCAGAAATGGAACGAGTTTGGTGGTTTTTGCTGGGGCCATTGCTCTGTCTGACGTGACAGTGACCGGGATGCTGGGCCTGGCCACAGCCGGCGTGAGGTGGCGCAGGGATGTACCCTGACCAGGAGGCTGAGGTGCAGGTGCTGTTCCTGGCCATGCTGCCCTCCAGGTGAGGGGCTGGTCATCACCACTGTCCACTGTCCCAGCCCTGTTTTTGTTGGGGATGAGGGCACGGAGCTGGGCTGCAGAACTGACTGGCAGTGGCTGTGGCCTGGGGCAGCTCCAGAGCTCTATTTGCATGAGGATCTGGGCTGGCTACTGCTCCTCCTGGTCCCTCCTTTGTGCCACTGAACCACCACTGCTGTTTTCCTGCAGGGGGGGTGGGGGTCGATAAAAAGCTGGATGTGGCAAAGGACCAGCTGGGCTCCCTGCCAATGGCAGCAGGGATGACACTGGTGGCTGCAGCCACAACCACACAGGAGCCAATCCCTCTCATCCCAAGCCAAGTTCACCATCAAAGCTCCAAGACCTGCTCCTGTTCCGTATCATGAACACAGCTTTAATTGCCACGGGTGCTCGGACACAGACAACCTGCTGGTACATCCCAGCCCTGCAGAGATGCCATTAGCAGATCCTGGCCCCTGCTCCAGTCACACTCCCCGGCTGCACCACACCATCTCTGCGCCGGGGGAACAGTGGGAGAGCCACATCCCCGTGCGGCTGAGTCCGGAGCATCTGCCCTCCACATCCATCCTCTGCCGTGCATTAAAAACAAAGCAATAAATAGCAAAAAAAATAGATATGTACATAAATAAAATAACATCTTTTTGTTTGTTTTGTTTCCTACAGGACCGTCCGGAGCTGCCCACGGTGTTCAGCTGACGAGCATGGGGAGGAAGTGTGTGGAGAGGTGCTGCCGCCGTGTCTTGCCCCCTCTCTGTGGCCTGCCCTTGCTATTGAGCGAGAGGAACATGGGGCGGCCGCGGTGCCGCCAGCGCAGCGACGCGTAGGTGTTGTAGCCGTTCTCTTCGATGCGCTCCGTGAACTTGCAGTTGGGGCTGAACTCCTTCTGGCAGGAGAAGGAAGGGGGTGAGGGGTGGCTATGCTCAGCTGGGGCCCCTCGGACCCCAAGAGTGGGGCAGGGCAGGACCCTAACTCCTCCCTGGTCCCCAGGGGGCAGAGGGGCTTGGTGGGTCCAGTCCCCTGCTGGGGAGCAGGTCGGGGCATGGGAAACCTGGAACCTGTTTCAACTCTGCCCTGAGCCTCTGACTCTGGTGCAGTCCCTCCCAGGAGGCAGCGTCCGACCTACCGACCCGTAGAGCCTCCCCCGCTTGTTCATGGCCAGGTAGAAGCCGGTGTGCACCGCCCGGATGGCCACAACGCCGACACGCACAGACCGGATCTCTACGATGCCTGCGGGACAGGGAAGCATGGCATGAGCCAGGGAGGGATGGGCAACTTCCTCGAGGGGCCCTGCCCCAGTGCTGGGTCTGCGGCCACAGTGTCCTTCCAAAGGGAGGATGATCCTCACCCAGAGCCAGAGCAGCCAGAGGAACAAGGGCTGCTGCCCAAGCTGGGAGTGGGAGGGGGAACCTCTGATCCAAGGAAGGTTTGATCTTTACTCCTGTCCTCCCCAGGGTCCAGCCACTTCCCAGGAGCCGGGCTGTGCGGGAGCGATGCCAAGCATAACCTCCTGTGTGTCCTCCCTTCACATCCCCAACACGCCCACAGTGCCCCGGGGACCTGACCCCGCCTCCCGCAGCTCCCGGCCCCGGCAGACGCGCGGCACTGAGGCTGGCGTGGCTCCTGGAGTGGCAAAGTGTGCGGGGGGGACAGCAACAGCACAAATCATATTTTGGTGGACAAAGGCATCCGGGCAGAGGTTTGCAGGGGCAGCAATGGGCCAGGACAGTGCCGTCCGCGGATGCCCGATTGCCTGGTGGCACAAGCGAGAACAAGCGGCCCCGTGCCCAGCACTGCGGGCTGACGGGTGGAGGAGCACGGCAGGACGTGAGGATGAGCCCGGGGGGCGGCTGCAGCCGGGCTGTGAAGCCACAGCTGGGCTGGAGCGTGTGTGCCCCGACCGCCGAGCTCCGGCTCGGCCGCTAATGGGAAAGGCATGTGGTCAGACCAGCGGCTCTGGCACGGGAAACACCCAGAGCATCATCAGGGCCTCTGGATTCCTGCACTGCTTCACGCCGGCCAGCCCGGAGTGCCGCTGCCCGCCCTGCCGCCCGCCAGGCACACGGCGCGGTGGGAAGGGGAGAAGGAATGTCCAGGGCAGCAGGAAGGGCTGTAGCCACAGCAGGATCTGCCTATGGGTACCACTGCAGGGGCTGCCCCGGCGGGACAGGGTGTGAGGGCATACAGAGGCTCTGGCTGGTGGCGGCACACACATCGTGGGGGCTGCAGCCCCTGGGCAAAGGGCTGGCATTGCTGGCATTCCCCGGGCATCACCTGCCTGCGGGAGGCTGGGAGCAGACAGGGTGGATCCAGCACTGAGGCAGAGTGAGGGCTGCAGAGCGTTCGGCTCCTCGGGAATTTTCAGCCCAGCTGCTGCGGTGCTGCCACCGGTCCCGGCAGGCACCGGGACCCGCAGGGCCGGGCCCAGGGAAGCCACTGACGAGGGCTGTGGAGGGGAAGGGCTGAGCGAATGCCTGTGAATCCGTCCCACTTGATCACTGTCTGAAGCTGCTGCTATTTATAAGGACTTGCGCTTTTCTAAAAATAACCCCCTTCTGTTCCCAGTGCTCCGGCCGGCTCTGCCGCCCTTTGTTTGCAGGTACCTGGCCAGTACCTGGTCAGAGCCAGCTCCCAGTGCTCCCAGTCTCACACTCAGCCCCAGAGGGGTCTCGAGGAGGCTGGGGTAGATGCAGGGCTTGAGATGGGGGAGTCCCTGGAAGATCCCCTGCCACCCTAGAGCTGCCAGTGGGGCTGGTCCAGCAGCTTCTGCGAGGGCTGTGGAGCAGAGCCCGCGCCCAGCCCAGGCACAGACAGATAAGCAGAGTGAGCCCCATGTACAGCCCGGAGCTGCTCCGCCTGCAGGGCCCCATGGCCACACCATCGGGGGAACGTGTTGGGGTGCTTTGTGCTGGCAGTGTGCCTGGTCGGGACTCCCGACAGCCTCTGACACCACAGGAGGGTTCCCTGGGCTGGGCTTGGCTCCCGTGTCCTGTGGCTGCCGGGAGACGTCCTGTGCTGGCCGGGAGAAAGGACAGCCCCTTCTGGATCAGGACATGGGCGGGGGGTGCTGCAGCCCTCCTGCCCCAAACCCCAACACCCTGTCAGGACACCTCAGGCATCCCCCTTTCCCAATACCCTCCTCCTTGTCCAGCTACTGTCCTGCCAGCCTGGTGCTCCCATCCCTGCCTCAGAGGCTGGGACCCCAGTGCACCCCGATGGGCGGCTGATACCCCGGGCACTTGCAGCCTTGGCTCTTGCTGAAGTCATACAGTGACTGCCACGTCCCTGGGGACTCTGCCCCTCTGCCCACCCAGCTGTCTCTATGTCGAGTCCCAGCCTGCTCTGCAGGGAGCGGCTGTTCCACGGTCCCCTCTGACGGGAATGTTCTGCTGTCCCACATCTGACAGATGCTCCATTCTGTGACCTGTGTCACTGCAAAACTTCCTACATCCTCCCTCCTCAGCCGTTTCCCCCTCCGGTGTGTTATTGGGGGAACAATCAGATCCTCCTAGTCCATGGGGAAGCCAGGGAAGGGGGGCATCGTGAACTAGTAGGACGAGACGGGACAAAGAACCCCCGAGAGACCTCCTAGGACACCCCAGCCGCTGGGAAAGCAACGCCGGGTCCCCCGGGCAGTGCCCGCCGGTGCCCGCGCCCCTCTCGTGGCTCCCACAGTGCAGTGACGGGGGCGAAGGCAGCCGGCGCCGGTTGTGCTCCAGGAGCGGCGTGCCCCGACCGGCG
>WEIU01019460.1:333721-348858 GCA_013389925.1 Aegithalos caudatus
ATAGGCACCAGGGGGGCATGGAGGGACCGGCGGGGACACGAGAGACCAGGACACGGCCCGAGTGTCCGGACGGAACAGGGCCGGGACGTCCCAGGATCCTGAGCATTCTCTGGGATACACCTGAAAGATGGAAGGGTTTTTATGCGCCGTCAGAGCCCGAGTCGAGGCTGTGGAAATGCTGGGATGTTGTTACTCTGCAAAGGACTGATACGGGGTCCCTGGGTCCTGTCCCAGCTGTGGGATAGCGCCCGCCTGCTCTGGGCGTCTTGGGGTGCTGCCGCCCCGTTCACAGCGCTGGAGTTTGATGTCCCTGGGGTCATGTTCCTTCCGAGCCTCTGGTTCCAGGGGGTGAGGGGCATCCCTGACCCTCCTGCCCTCCTATGCTGCTGCTGGGGCAGCTGAGCTGAGAAGCATCCCTCACTCACTCTGTCCACGCTGTGTCCAGCTGGGGCCGTGGGGCAGAATGGGGGACAGGGAGTGCATGAGGAAGTGAAACTTCCTGTGACCCCCACATCTTTGCAGGGATTCCGTGGAGAGTCTTCAGGAGCTACTCCTCTGCCAGCACCAAGGAGAAGACAAACAGAAATGGCACCTGTGAGAGGACAGAGCTGCTGGAAGGTGAGTGCTGGGAGAGTTGCAGGGAGCAGACAGCAGTCAGACCAGCCTGAGCTGCTGCTTTTTCCCTGGCAGTGACACTGCTGGGCCCCAGCTTGCAGGTAGATCTCAGAGAGACAATGTCTGGTATCTCTGTCTGGGAGCGGGCCTGGCCGAAGTGGGATAAAGTTCTTGCATGGACCCTTTTTTCTGTGAATGATCCTGGTACTTCCAGAGTGAGGACAGGACAGAGCCTTCTGCTGTGCCTTGTCTCCCATCACCTCTCTCTGTTTCCCACTAGTGCTCAAAGCTCGGGCAAAGCAGCTCCAAGGCAGTAACGTCCCGGAGGTGACAGTCAACAAAGTGGATCTGGCTGCACTAGACAATGACAAGTACCAGGAGGCTGTGGTCCCTGGCCCCAAGGAGGAGCAGCCCATTCCCAGGGCACAGGGTGCTGGCCTGGCCCAGTCCAGTACCTGGGCCAAAAAGTTGCAGAAGGAGATGTACATCCAGCAGCTGAAGATGAAGCGGGAATTGCCCAGTGCTGCCTCCCAGCTGGCTCTGGAGGGCCAGGCCAAGCTAGAGGCCAAGGCAGAGACCAAAGCCAAACCCAAAGCAAAAACCATGAAGAGCCCAAATATCCCAAAGATGAAAACAGCCACGGCCTGGAGCCAGAGCTCTGGCAGCCCCCACAGCAAGCCCAGGGCAGTGGAAGTGAAGAAGGCTACAGAGCAGAAGAGGCCTGAAAAGATGGCAAAGGACAAGAATAACCAACAGGTCCTGAAGCAGACCATTCAATCCAACCTGGAGTGCTTCCTGTTCCTGAAGCAGTCAGAGGAGGCTGAGAGGTACCTCCTGCTGTGCCAGAGCTCCCCAGTGAACAGGAACGTGCTGGACATTGGTGCCTACAACATCGTGATGCGCAGCTGGGCCAGGAAGGTACCGAGCCCTGGGAGCTCCGGGTGGGAGAGGGACTGGCTCGTGAGGGAGAGCCTCCAGCTGGTTTTACCTGTGGTAGGCACTTCAGTAAGTGTGTCAAGCAGTGCTTGTGGCAAGGGGGACTGAGCTGGCATGAGGCCACAGGTCTGTGTGAGGTGGCTTTGAGAGGAAGAAGGGAGTGGGGAAGGGGTAGGGTAGACATGACTAAATCTGAACAGGAGTAGAGGACTGTGGAGCTGTGACTTTGGGGCTGCTGGTGTCAGTGTCCACAGCGTCCTTCCCTTCCCTGTGTCCACAGCCTCCTCCCCTTCCCAATGTCCACAGCTTCCTTTCCTTCTGAGTGTCCACAGCCTCCTTTCCTTCTGAGTGTCCACAGCCTCCTTCTCTTCTGAGTGTCCACAGCCTCCTTCCCTTCCCAGTGTCCACAGCCTCGTTCCCTTCTCCCTACAGGGCTGCTTGAATCGCATTGACCGATTGTTTTCCATTCTGGAGTCTGCCGGCCTCCGGCCCAACCTGGACTCCTACGCGGTGGCTCTGGAGTGCATGGGCAGGAGCCAGTCACCTCCCAGTGCCATCTTGAGGTAACACCTGCCTCGGGGTCAGCAGCTCCACATCCTGTGCTTGGAGAACTGGGAGATGCAGTGGGTTGGGGTCAGGAAGAGCTGCCCCTTCTGTGTTCCTACCTGGATGCTCTGACCCACTTCTTGTGGCCAGATTTAGGGGTGAGCAGAGCACCCTTCCTGCCATCCCCAGCTGCTAGGAGTTTGTCTGAGATTGTGCATGGAGAGATGTGGAAGCTGAGAACAGGCAGTGTTCCCCTCAGAGCTGGGCTGGGAGAGGCCCTCTCAGTCAGGGACTCCTGGGTCCCACACCCATCCCAGGCATCTTTCTCCTTCTGGCCCCTCCATTGCTGCCTGGTGGGAATGGCTTGGCACCTCTGTTTTTATGGCACTCCTGTGGAGTTTGTCCTTTTTGATGGGCTCAGTCACACAGCTGGTTCCTGCAGGGCTCTCCAGAGGAGCTTGGTCAGGAGATTCAGGTAGATTTCATGGAGCATAATGGATGGGAAAGTGTCAGTGCTAAAGTTAGCAGCTGAAAGAGCCCTGGAAGATCCCACAGGCTGGGCCTAGGGGCAGTGCCTGGGGCTGGAGGCACAGCCAGCTCCTCTCCAGAGGATGGAGAAAGCTTCTGATATGCTGAGCCTCAGGGATATATCACTGGCCTCTCTGTCCTTTGGCTGCTGACAAGTTCTGGATGCCTTGAAGGGAATATCTTCAGTCAGCTGGCTCTGAGGGGCTGGCAGTGACTGTGTGGGTGGTGTGGGAGCTGTGTCAGTGCAGCACAGGCTGGGGGCTGCCTGTGGGCAGCGCAGTGGCCGGAGCTCGGCCTCCCTGCCCAGGAAGCTCTGCAGTGGTGCAGGCTGAGGTCTGGACACCTGATCCCTGTAAGCTGAGGCGGGTGACCTTGTGGGACGGGCTGTGCTGAGGCAGCTCCTGCCCCTGCAGCTTCTGTACAACATGCTCAGGCCCTTGGGAAAGATCCAGCCTGTCCTGTCTGCTCCTCAGGTACCTGCAGCAGCTGAACAGCAGTGGCTTCCATGTGGATGAGCTCTTCCAAAAGTGCCTGTTTGAGGAAGATGAGAAGGAGATGGTGCTGTGGGCCATCAGGACTGTCCAGCCCAACTACCAGCTGCCTCCTCCACCCAGCCCTGAGATCTGCAAGTCTTCTCTGCTCCAGGACTTCTATTCCAGAGTAAGCCACAGCACTCAGGGAGGTGTTGAAGCTGGCCAGGTGGTGTTCACAGCCCAGGGGAGGGCTAAAAAGAAAGAACCTTTTAACCTGATCTCTGCTCAATAGCCCACACAAATCATCAAATTAATGATATTGCCAGCACCCTTATAGAGGAACAGCAAAGCAGAGAGTTTGCAGGGGGCTGGAGATGGCCTCCATGCTCAGGAGGGGGTGCTTGGGGAGGTGCTTGGCTGTAACACAGGAGAAGAGCAGAGTCTGGGGTTTGCCTGCTAGAGATTTCTGCAGGTCCCAGCAAGGTGCTTTCAGCCCAGAATTGTACCACAAGCCTCTTGCAGGGAAGCTGGGAGAATGAGCACGGATTCTCTTCCTCCCACTTTTGGCACCGCTGCCTCTCTCCCATTGCAGGAGACGGTGGTGCCGTACCCCAAGCTGGATTTCTCTGTGAAGGAGTTGCAGGAGCGCTTCCAGCAGCAGCTGCAGATGGAGCTGAAGAACACCATCACCATCGAGTCAGTGGAGGCCACCAAGCCCCTGACCCCACAGGCCATCAAAGCGGTAACGCCCAGGGCTCTGGGGGACAGCTGAGGCTCCGTGAGCTCAAGAGGGGGCAGCTCATGCTGAGCAGCTCCCTCCCTTCCTTTTCCATGCAGCGAGAGCTGCTGGGCTCCCTCCGCTCCCAGTGGCACGACGCCATCCTCCAGGCCCTGCAGAATTCCAAGCGCAACCTGGCCAGGCCCAAGAGGATGTCAAAGTACAGCATCCTCTACCCCTACCTGTGTCTGCTGCCTGATGAGGACTATGTGGACATCATGATGCAGGTAGGAGCCTGCCCTGCCCTCACAGCAGTGGGGCTGGACTATCAGCCATGGGGCTGTCACAGAGCACTGATGTCCCACTTGAGCCAGCAGAATTGGAATTTCCTGAGAGTTTTAGCAGGTTATTAGGTGCAGGCTGTCTGCTTCCTCTGCAGAGCAGCCAGAGAAATCCATGCTCTGTCCTGGTTGTTTTTCCTTCCTCACCATCTGTTCAGTATCGTGGAAATCAGCATCTTCTTGTGCTCCCTGCACAGTGGCTTTAACTCCTGCTCTCTCTCCTGTGTCTCTCTGATCCTCCTTCCTAAGACCCTCTTTGCCTTCCCCTTTCCCAGGTCCTCAATGATATGTCTCCACAAGGTGAGTCCCTGGCAGTCCTGGCCAGGGAGCTGGGCTCCAAAGTCTACGACAGGTACATCATCCAGAGGAAGCTGCGCAGCTGCCAGCTGGAGAAGGTGCAGAAGGTCTATGAGAACTACATCCAGCTGCTGGCAAAGGACAGCCAGGTAGGAGCCCTTGGAGCCAGGTGTTCATGCAGGAAAGCTCTGAGCTTTTCAGGGCAGGAAGGGACAAGAGGGGAGAAAGGGGCCAAGGCCACTGCCCTGGGCACCTCAAGGACCAGGTGAGCAGGTTGTTCTCAGAGCTGAGTGCACATAGGGGCAGGCAGGTCTGCAGTCTGGGCAGGATACTGTGGGGACAGGGTGTCAGCACTGGGATGTGGCAAGAGGAAGGACTTTGGAATGCTGCTGTTCCCCTTCTCACTGTTGGGCTCACCTCAGCCCTCCTTCCCCAAACACCCCTATCAGGGAGGACCTTGTGGGGACACAAAGACAGGAGAGTCCTTCTCAGAGCCACATCCCAGGTAGACAGAGCCCATCCAGCAAAGCCCCTCCAGCTGACTCCTTTTTCTCCTTCCACCTCCCAGCCTAAACAATACTTGCCACGGGAATACTGGGATAAGCTGGTGGCAGAAGCAGGCTTTGGGCCTTCCCTGAACTTGAAGAACTCCAGCTGGCCCTGTGTGCTCCTCATGCGCCTGGGCATGCACATGCTGGAGCTCCTGGTGAAGACTGTCAAGGTGCCCAGGAACATCCTCAATCATCGCCTGCAGTCCAAGCCTATCCCTGTCCTCTACCATGTCTACTCCTTCTACAGTAACTGGCAGGTGAGCGTCATCCTGGGGGCTCTGGGACTGTGCAGGATACCTCTTCCTCAAAATCAAACCCTTGCAAGGCCCCTTTTTGTCCTTGCTGCCATTCCTGCTCAGGGATGCTTTGAGGAGCCCTTGATTCTGTGTGGGTGCTCTCCTTGCTTGGCATGATCCTTATGGGTCCGTGTGGCCTGACTGACCACACTCCATCAGCCCTAACCCTCTGCTGCTGATCCTCCTCTCCAGGTCGGGCTGATAAAGCCCCATCCCGTCTTCTCCCAGCTTGTGTCAAAAGCTGCAGAGACCTCACTGACCTTCAACTCCTCTGCCATGCCCATGCTGTGCCCGCCGGTGCCCTGGACCTCTCCCAATTTCGGTGCCTTTGTCCTCAGTGACACCAAGCTGATGCGCTTCATGGATGACACCATCCACCACCAGCTGCTCCTGGAGCAGTGTCCCCTCATGAACCTCCACCCCGTGCTGGATGCCCTCAACCAGCTGGGCAACTGTGCTTGGAAGATCAACCAGCCAGTGCTGGATATTATCATCTCCATCTTCAATGATAAAGGGGATGAGAAGCTGGACATCCCACCGCCCCTCTCTGAGGCTCCCAAACCTCCCACTGCTCCTGGCCATTCCTCCACCTGGAGCAAGTCCCTCAAGCACGAGCTGTTCCTGTGCAAGAAGAAGACTGCAGAGATGCACAGCCTGCGCATGGACGCTCTCTACAAGCTCTCCATCGCCAACTACGTCAGGGACAAGGTGTTCTGGTTCCCTCACAACATGGACTTCCGTGGCAGGACTTATCCGTGCCCACCCTATTTCAACCACCTGGGCAACGATGTCACCCGGGCCATCCTGCTCTTTGCAGAGGGGAGGCCGCTGGGGCCAAGGGGACTTGACTGGCTGAAGATCCACCTGATCAACCTGACGGGGCTGAAGAAGAAGAATGCCTTGCAGGAGAGGCTGGAGTACGCCAATGAAATCATGGAGGACATCCTGGACTCGGCTGACCGCCCGCTCACGGTAGGTGGGAGCTTCTGGGAACTGAAATAAAATGGAAATCAGAATCGGTTCTGAACCAAAGACATTTTGAAAGGTACTCTTTTGAGAGGTAAAAAGGGGAAAAAGCAATGCAGAGATGCCTAAATAACCTGTTCTTGTCTGAAAAGAAGATGAAACATGAGGAAAAACATTATGAAAACATGACGAAAAACTAGGGAAGTGGAGGTGTGGGAGGAGGTGTTGAGCCCAGTGTATCCCAGGTGCTCAGGGGCTCCTGTCTGTGATTTGAGGGGCACAGGAGCACTGCCTGCTCCTACCAGCCTGTGCTTTCTCATTCCCAGGGCAGGAAGTGGTGGATGGACACTGATGAGCCCTGGCAAACCTTGGCATGCTGTATGGAAATCGCCAAAGCCTCGAGGTCCCCAGATCCAGCAGCCTACATCTCTCACTTCCCAGTTCACCAGGTAGGAGCCCAGCAGATCCTCATAACCCATGTGAGGTTCAGCAGGGCAGGGAAGGAGCATCCAGGTCTCCAGTGCTGCAATCCCTGCTCCACGTGGCTGAGTTTTCTTAGGGATGGGAATGCAGTGTTTGGCATCTTGGCATGAGAACTCTGGTGATTTGCTGCTGCCTGCAGCCATCCATGAGCCAGTACAACTGAGGGCTGCCTCACTCCCCTTGGCTCAAGCAGAGCCCAGCTGGGAGATTTCTGGCAGCTGCCACAGAGTGAGAGCCAGACCAGTCTCACCTTCTGCAGCCACAGGATCAGCTGGAAGTCGGCCCAGCAGGGCAACACCTGGCTGTCTGGAGTGCTCAGAGTTGTGCTTTAGGGGCCTCTGCTCCACTCCTTTGCTCCAAGGCTGAAGCCAAGCAACTCTGGAGGAGCCAATATGTGAGGTCTGGAACTCTGAGGAAGGGCATGGGGACAGAGGGGTTGTCCCCCACCTTCAGTGGCTTGTCACCGTGTGTCCTCAGGTGCTGCTCAGCTCCCTGAAGGCACCACAGGGATGGTGGCTGCTCCTTTCTCTTATGAGGAGATCAAGTGGCCGTGACTGAGTGGGGAGGGCAGCAGTTGTTCTGCTAGTAGTGAGGTCTGGAATATGCATGAGACAGTCAGGACTGATATTTTGATGACAACAAAAGGTCAAGAGAGCAGCTGGGGGTGTGTGGAGGGTGCAGCTAATGAAAAATCAGCAAGGACTTCTTCTGGAGGGTACCAGAGTCTCATTCAGCCTGAGTCATCAGTGCTCAATTACTGGAGCCGTCAGGTCCTGGCGCTGCCTCTCTGCACTGCAGGGAGTGGGGAGAGGGTGCAGGAGAAAGGAGGCTCTGCTTGAGGAACCTGACAGTCCTGGGGCATCTGTGGCTCCCTGGACCAGGGAGAGCCTGAGCACAGGGGGCCAGGAATGGCAGCACATCTGTGAGAAACGTTGCTGCCAGTGTGGTCTGGGGGAGAACCAAGATCTTCGTGCAGCATCATCCAGGTCCTGTCTGTCTCACCCAAGCTGCTCTGGGTTCCAGGAGGGCTGCAAGGGCAGCTGCTCTGGCAGACGCTCACTGTGCCTCGGATGCAGCTTTGGGAAATCTGGGTGAGACCTGGTTTCTGTCACAGGAATGTTTTCATCCGCTGGCAGTGCAGCTGGCTGGAGCTGCAGAGCCAGCTGGGGCTTCCTGAGGGATCTTTGGCTTGGCCTGCCTTTTCCTGCCTCTCATCCCACTGCTGAGGTTGTTTTGACTGCTGGCTCTTGGGGCTGCTTTTAGCATCCCAGATGTATTCGGCGTTTTCCCAGTTTTCTGGTTTTCAGTGGTTCCATCAGTTTCTGATGTCTTTGGAAACGTGCAGAGGTGGTGATGTGAGGATTCTGATTTTAAACCTCACAGTCACAGTAATTAGGGACGGTCCCAGGCAGGAAACCTGGCCAGAAGGCAAATGCTCACTGCTGGGAGATAATCACTGCTCTGAAGAGGGGAGTGGGGGGCAGTAATGACCACCTGAGCCCAGAGTACCTATGCATGGGGAGGGGGCAGATGAGCAGGGCTCTGTCCACACACTAACTCCTTGTTTCCCTCGTGCTCTTCCTGCAGGATGGCTCCTGCAATGGGCTGCAGCACTATGCAGCGCTTGGCCGGGATCTCAGCGGTGCTGCCTCTGTCAACCTGGTGCCCTGTGGGCTTCCTCAGGATGTCTACAGTGCAGTGGCCCAGCAGGTGAGGCACAGAGGGGACACTGGAGTCCTTTTGGACCTTCCTCCTCCTCTTGGTTTGTGCAGGGTGACTCCAGCTCCCAAGGAGAAAGGTGGGGATGAATGTGCAGAGGGCTGGGGAGGCATGAGCTGGGCAGAGACAGGGGTAGTCTGTCCCTGAGTGGGATCTGATCTGTCCTCACAGAGGTGGCTGTGGGAAATCCCCTGGGATTTCTGCTGTCTTCACTTGTCCTTAATGAAGCCTGGGAGAATTAGGCTGGAGAGGTTGAAGAGAGCAGAGTGTGTTCCTCATCCCTTGGTCACAGCTGGCTGGCCTGTGGGTTATGAGATTTTGTTCCTTGAGCTGAGTTGGAGGGAGCAGAGGGAGATTCAGCCTTGGTCCTACCACAAAGTCTTTGGTTTCTTTGGCAAGATGTGATGTGAAATTTGCCACTGGGAGAGTGCTGAGAAGCTCATTCAGCTGGCATTGGACCCTGCATCTCCTGTCTGGATCTCAGCAGGTTTCCTCCAGGCAGCACCACACCAGAGAGCAGGAAGATTTCATAGGAGTGCAGGGGTTGCTCAGTTATCACTGAGGGGCAGAGGCCATAATCAAGTTGTGAGCCACAGTCAAGCTGTGTCCTTGTCCCAGCTGGCCCCACCTGGGACAAGGGACAGTGCTGAGGCAGCAGGGAAGGCTCTGCAGGCACGGTTATCCATGCTGGATCCCTTCAGCAGGTGCCTTCTGTTACCCAGGGTGGTGAAAATGGGCTGCAGGGATTCTGATGGGAGCCAGGCACTGCCCAGCTGGGAGGGTCCCACAGGCCTTGGAGGGGGCTCAAACCAGCCTGGCCCATGGCAGCACTGACTGGGAGGCACTCCTCAGGTGGAGGAGTTTCGGAAGAAGGATGCAGAGTGCGGGGTGAAGATTGCCCAGGTGCTGCAGGGCTTCATCAGCCGCAAGGTGGTGAAGCAGACGGTGATGACGGTGGTGTACGGGGTCACTCGCTACGGCGGCCGCCTGCAGATTGAGAAGCGCCTCAAGGAGATCGACGAGTTCCCTGAGGTAGATTCCTGTGTGTCCCCCCTCCCTGGATCCTGTCACTTCCCTCTGTGGCTGTCCCTTTGCATGACCCATGGCTCTGCTTCTGCTCTGTGCCAGGAGTACCTGTGGGAAGCGTCTCATTATCTGGTGAAGCAGGTGTTCAACAGCATCAAGGAGATGTTCTCAGCGACTCGAGATATCCAGGTAAGGGCCTGTTGCCCCTTACATCCACTTTTACTTCTTCCCTGGTCCATTCATACACAGACAAGGGGATGTTCCATGGGGAGAGATGGTTCTGGCCCAGAGAGGATCCTCCTGCCCCAGTGCAGAGGTGTGGGATTGTGCCAAACCCCCCAGTAAACGCTGCACTGTCACAGTCTGTGGCAGGAGAGAGGGTGGCCTGTACTGGGAGGGGATGGGGTCTCCCAGCTCCACACTAACTCCATCTGCTTCCTCCCCTCTCCTGAAGAACTGGCTGACAGAGAGCGCCAAGCTCATCGCCCAGTCGGGCCGGACGGTGGAGTGGGTCACACCACTGGGGCTCCCCATCATCCAGCCCTACTATCGCTCCAGGTCCACTGTGGTGAGTGTCCAGTGTGAGGTCTCATGGCACACCCTCCCTGTGCCATGGTGGGAGCAGGGAAAAGACAGCCAGGCTATGGCCCGGCAGGTTGGCATCACTGGTAGGTGAGCCTGCAGAGCAGGTAGGATCCCTGTGTACAGCACATCCTCAGCCTCATGGCTCCCTGCAGAGCCTGGAGTGTGTGGGTGGGCTGGTGAGGAAGCTCTGCAGCTCCATCCCACTCAGGCAGCTGGGGCACGGGCCGTTCCCCGCTCCGAGAGCCTCCTCGGGGCTCGTGTGACTCAGTCTCTGTGCTGTCACCTCCCACGTGCTGCTGTGCTGACTCACAGCCCCCCAGCCCAGCTCCAGCAGCCCTTCCCGGGCCAAGGGGTTCAGATGCCTGCCAGCACCCTCAGGAAGGGAGCTGGGCAAGGTGTCACTGGGCAGTGGCAGCTGCTGTGGTGCTGGGACACCCTGGAAAAGCACAGGCCCCTCTCCAGGAGAGTGTGGCCGTGCCCAGCCCCCTGTGCTGCCAGGCAGGGCAGGGTGACAGCTGCTCCCCTCTCTCTCCCCACAGCTGAATTGTGGCATGCAGCGCTTGAGTGTGAAAAACCCCAACAGCAGCCAGTAAGTACAAAATCAAGGCCTGCACTGCACCCCTGCTGACCCCAGCCTGTGCTCTGGGGACAAGGCCTTGCTCTCAGGGAAGCTGTCAAGGAGTGCCAGAGCTCCTGTTACTGCCCCTGAACTGCAGAAAGTTGAACAGAGCAGCAGGGCCTTGGGGCCCTTCAGGGCAGCCCCCTCATCCCCAGGCTGGGGTGCCAGTGCCTCTGTGCCACTGCTGTCATTTTTGCTGCAGCTTCTCTGTGCCCTGCTTTGTCCTGCAGGAAACCTGACACTGTGAAGCAGAAGAATGCCTTTCCCCCCAACTTCATCCACTCTCTGGACTCCACACACATGATGCTCACAGCACTGTACTGCCTCAGGTAGGGAGTGGGCAGCTGGGCTCTCAATTGGCTCTTCCCTGGCTCAGGACTCTCCTGGGAGAACATTGCTGGGGCAGGGCACCACATGGGACTGTAGAGTCCCTGGTGGGAGGGCATTTGGGGTTCCTGGCAGAGAAGGAAAGGAGGCAGCAGGGCAGGGACAGGGTGATCCTGGGATTGGCCTCCTCCCTCTGAAAACCTACTGTGCAGGGAGTCCCCCTCTGGTGTGGTCCCTGCTCCTGTCCCAACCTGAGGTTCTGTGTGGGGTGGCTCCAGCACACAGAGGGGTCTCAGCACTGCCTCATGGCACCTTTGCCTCCTCCCAGGAAGGGCCTGACCTTCGTCTCAGTCCACGATTGCTACTGGACTCACGCGCTCACCGTGGATGTCATGAACCAGGTAAAAGTGTCCTCCTGGCTCCCTTGTGAGCAAGATCCTGCTGATCTGTGCTCTGGGCCCATGCCAGGCCTCGCCTCCCCTGGGCTTTGCTCCATAGGCTGATTGATTCACCCGGGTGAGGTGAACCTGGGATGTTTGCTGGCAGTTGCAGCTGATTTCCTGGTGCCCCATCTCCTCCCACTCTGTAGGGAGCATGTGGGGGAGAATCTGTGGAAACAGGCACTAAACACAGCCCTGGCAGAGCTGGTGCCACTGCCCTGCCCTGGGTCCTTCCCAAGGGCTGTTGTGCTAATGAGAGTTGACCTCTGCTTCACACCTCCCCAGGCTGATTCCCTTCAACCCTGTCTGGCAGCACTCCCTTCCCACTCCTGCTGCTTCCCCTGCCCCTCACCTCTGACCTGTCACTGGGGGAAGGAGGGAAAACGCCTGCTGAGCTGCACCTCACTGTTGTGTCCCTGGGTCAGGTGTGTCGGCAGCAGTTTGTGGCTCTGCACAGTGAGAAGATTCTGCAGGATCTGTCTGAGTTCATGCTGGAGAAGTATTGCAGGTATTCCTGACCTGTTGGTTTTTCCCCCCCACCTCCCAGAGGTCGTGTCCAGGTGCTCACAGGTTGTGTCACCTGTTTGGGGGTTGCTCTGGGGGGAAGCTGTTCTTCCTTCTTGCCTGACACCCAAATCACCTTCAGTAGCAATGTGAAAACCAAGAGCTCTGCACCCTCTTGCTGCAGAACCAGGGCAGAGTTTGGCAGCCTTAGGGCCTGCTCTGGGGCTTGGCTCCTGCTCTCACCCTAGGGTGCAGGGTCTGTTTTAGGAGACCTGAATCCTGTTGTCAGGGGCTGCAGGAGGGAGCAGAGGAGGGTGTGCCTGGTTCCAGATAACCCGTGTTTACTTGCTTCCTTCCAGTTCATCCAATTCCAGCACAGAGCCCATAGCCCACTGGCAGAAGAGACTGAAGGAGCAGCTGTCGAATGTCCCCAGGACAGGTAGGAGGTGGGACAGGAACATGCAGAGCTCATGAGCATTTTGGAGACAAGGGGAATGAGATGGAGTGGCCCCCAAAACCACCAAGATACAGAAAGCCAGAGCTGTCTCCTAGGATCAGGTTTCCCCTGCTGTGCTGGCCTGCAGAGCCATGGGCCAGAGCAGTCCAGCACGTCCACATTCCCCTGCAGCATTCTTTGAGTGGTCCCTGCCATCATTCCTGAGTCCCTGGGATTTCCCCCAGGCTGACCCAGCTCTTCCCATCCTGCTCTTGTTCTGCTCCCATCTGTTTCCAACCGTGAGCATTTGCTCAGAGATGGGAGTGAGGGAGACTCAGCATGGTAATTGCCAGGATCTAGATGATATACATGCAATGGGATTAAGGCAATTAGTTTAACTCCTTCTAATCCCTCAGCCCTGTGTCTGCCAGGCCATCTGGCTCTGCCTGACCTCTGTGTGGAGTGGCCCTGCTCCACCAGAGCAGCACAGTCCAGGGGCAGGGATCCTTCATACACACAGAAGCCACTTCTCTCTCCCTGTCCATCCCCACCTTGCTGTCCTCTGACCTTTCCTTTGCTCCCCTCAGGTGAATTCAACCTCAGCCAAGTGATGGATTCCACGTATTTCTTCAGCTGAGCCCCAGCAGCCCACAGGGCCCTGAGATACCTCTGGACCTCCAGCTGTGGTGGGCACTGGCCCACACTGCTCTTGTGTCCCACATCTCATGGAGGAGGAGTTGCAGCTTCCAGCCCAGTGAGGGCCCAGCCTCCCGCTGAGGTGCTGGGGCTGGGACTCTGCACTGTTTGAGACTCTGCTGGAGCAGGGGCTCTGCACTGTTTGCTGTCACTGCCTGTCCCAGCACAGGGAGAGGGCACCAAGCCCTGCTGAGGGCTGCAGCTCTGGGCTGGGGACAAAGGGGTGGCAGAGGAGCCAGGGTGGCTCCCCTCAGCCCTCACCCCAGTGCTGTCAGCACTGTCCTTTGCCTGGCTGGTGCCTGTCCTGGGGTGCTGTCCCTCTCATTCCCTCTGTGCCAGCAGGGCTCAGACCTGGAGGGGCAGGCAGCTGACCTGGCCACAGCAGGAGCCCCAGCCATGCTCTTGGCCACAGGGCAGGTGCTGCTCTGTGCTCTGCTCCAGCTCTGGGCACTGTCCTCACTCTCCACTCTCAGCCTCTCCAACTCCTGACTCTCATTTCCAGGGATGGGTTTTGCTGCTGCTCACTGGGCCTCAGGCAGGGAAAACTACTAACTTGGGGGGGTCAGCATGTATAATATTGTAAATAAAATGTTTTTTGAAATATAAGATGAGACCTGTGTCCTCAAAATCTTTGCCTGAAGCCTGTGAGATGCTTGGGCTCTTGCCTCACCTTGCCAGGGGCACAGGGAGGGGGGATTGCTGCCTCCCAGCCTGTTCTGCTGATTGGTTGGGCTTCGGTTGTTCACAGGGGTGTCACATTCTGAAAATGCTTTTGTAGCAGAAACATGGAATTGTGCCAGTGCAGCTACAGCGGGAACTGGACTCTCACGGGGGCCAACTGCAGCTTTTCCAGCCAGGAGCCTCCCATTCTCACTGGACTGTGGCTTCCCAGACTTCCTCTCCACCGGGCTGGTGCTGGAGATGGCACCTTGCAACGGGAGTTGTGTTTGGCCCAGTTCTTGGCTGTGTCCTATAACCACAGGCTCACAGTCAGCCTGCACCCAGCTTATTCCTGGCTGCTCCTGGAGCGGGGGGAAAGCTGCTGGCAGAGCTTTTCACCTTGTGGCTTTCCTGGCAAGGGAGGCAGCTCTTCAAAGGACAAAGCTGCGTCCTGCAGCCTGAGCTGGGGCTGTGCCCAGTGTTCAGCTCCGGGGGCCGGGCAGGAGGAGCGGGAGGCGCGGCAGGGAGGGACCGTGGCGAAGAAGCAGAGCCGGAGTCGTGCGTAGCTCTGTCAGCTGCTGACGTTTATTGCACAGGATGGGCTGGATGGGAAGGTGGACGCTTGGAGAGGGGCCCTGTCCCTCCGGCTGCTCGGCCGCAGGGTGCCGGGGCTGGCGCGGGCCCCGCGCTCGCGGTACATTCAATGTGGAAGGCTCCAGAGTGCGAGGCAGCGAGGCACAGGCGCACACACACACACACACACACACACACCTGCACACACCCACGCACGCACACACAACACACGCACCTGGCACAGGCACCTGGTACGCTCGGTAGGTGCCTGCCCCAGCCCCAGGGCTCGGGCTCCAGCGCCTGCCTCCGTCCTAGCGCTGCCTACGGGGACGTGGGGCTGTGCTCACCCCCAGCCCCGGAGTGGGGGACAGTGTGTTCGTGGGTGCTTACAAGCCTCGGGGCGACCATCCCTCAGACCCTTCCCAACTTACCTCCAGTCCTGGACCATCACCCCTCGCCTTGGGTCTGTGAGAGGGGCGCAGGGACACGCGCGGCGCCGGGGCTGCGCCGACAGCCCCGGGGAGGTGTCCTGCGGGTCACACACAGGGATGTGTTCAGGTCAGAGATATCATACACAGAGTTGGTCATGGCGAGGATGCAGCTGTGGCTTCTATGGGCAGCCGGGGAGGCCAGGGGGGCAGCGGGGTTTCGCCGCGGGGAGCGGGCGACAGGGTCAGACTTTGGTCGGAGACGACACACCCGGGGGCCCAGCCCAGTGACCCCGCGATGCGGGGAGGGCACAGCAGCCCCAGGCCCACCCTCGGCAGCTGCCCCGCTCCGCGGCGGGTGGCAGGAGGGACCG
>WEIU01019460.1:359049-372002 GCA_013389925.1 Aegithalos caudatus
ACCCCGGACCGGCGCCCCAGGACAGCGCCAGCACCCGAAGTTGGATACCGGACACCCTCCAAGGGGGCTGGAAGGACGGGGCATCGGGACCGGCACCTCCTGCCCTCTGCCACGGGAACGGGCTCGTCCGGCTCCGGCTCCCCGGGCTGCGAGGTGTCGGGGATGGCCGGAGTGAGCAGCCCGGGTGCGCCCCGAGGCCCCTGAGCTGCTAGACACGGGGTCGGAGCTGCCNGGGACAGAACCGCACCCGAGCGCGTCCCGCGGCCGAGCCAGCGCCGTGCCCGGGCCGGGCAACAACAGCCGCGGGACCTGCACTGAGCCCCAGGGCAGGAGACACCCCAAAATTCGCGCTGCGGACCACAGCGGCCCCGTTCTGCAACTTCACGTTCTGAAACTGACACCAAGAGGAGCCCTTTTCTCTCCAAACCATTCCCGGGGCAGCAGTGCCACCCCTCAGCTGCCCCCAGCCCATGGAGACGCTGATCCAGCTTAACCTGAACGGGAGGCTGGAGATGCCGGAGCCGAGAAGTGAGGCAGCAGCTCGGGGCTCAGCCCGAGGCGCCGGGAAGCAGGAGCTGAGCAGGGGCCCTGTGGAGCTCAGAGTACCTGCTCTCTCTCTCTGGAACACGATGGGGCACCACACCACGGGCCTTTTTGTGCCATCCCTGCCCAAGGCTCGATGTGGCAGCCCCTGGGCCATGCAGGACTGTGCCATAACTCCCCAGGCAACTGCAACGCAGCCCAGAGCAAGATGCCAGCTCATCCCTGCCCAGCTCCCAGGGGTCTTGTGTCCCATCCCTGCCCAGCCAAAAAAAAGGCACAAGTGGTGCTTTGTGCTGCGGCCCAGAGCAGGGTCAGACAGGACCTATAATCCCCATAAAGGAAATTAAACCATGCATTGATTTTTCACCAGGACGGTGCAAGGCCGGGGCTGTGAAAGCCTTGCATAACCCATTTACAGGGCACAGAGCCACGCTGCCCTCGCTGTGATGGCACAGCCAGGCAGGAGGGACCCAGCCACCACAGCACCAGGCTGTCAGCACTGCCACCAGACCTGCCACCACAGCCATGCCACCCTTTGTCCCATCCCCAGCAGGGATGAGCATCTGACTACAGAGCAAGGTTCAGTCATGTGCCCAGAGTGAAGCAGGCAGGGGCACCTCAGGCCAGCTGGGAGCATAGGGAAGCTTCTCCTCAGCCCGTGGGCTCTGCTGCCTCACTCCAGGGGCAAGAATAGTGCAGAAGCTGAGAAGGGACTCCCCACCAGATCCTGTCCTGGCCCCAGAGCCATGCTCTGTGCACCAATGTCTCACATCTTTGCTCTCTCCAACAATAAAGAGCAGGAAGAAAACAAACAAACCTAGGAAACCTGCTTAGAGAAGTGTGAGACACAGGAACAGCAGAGCCTGTGAGGGCTCCTCAAGGCTGGGGCTGATCCTTGACCCCACAGCCACAAGACCTGAGGGACTCTGGAGCAGGACAAGGGGAGACCACCCCATACAGGCAAGCATCCCCCAGGGCCCCAGGCTCCTGCAGGCTCTGCAGAGCAGGGAACACCCCTCCCTCCCTCCCTGAAGGATTTACACCCGTCGAGCTGAATCTCCTCAGCAATTAGAGGGCAGCCAGAGCTGGCACCAAACCGAGACACAGCATCATGGGCTGGAGCCAGAGGGTCAGGCGGCCCAGAGGGAAGAGACCAGAGTCCAGAGGTGGAAAAAAGAGAGAGGAATCATCTTTATTTGTGAAGTGTTAACAGATGGAACAGTTCAATGCTACCCAGCAGTAAAAGGTGTTAGACTCCCCTGAGCACTTGTCTGCTCACACACACTGCCATGGCTCAAGCACAAGCACACGCTGTTAAACCTTAAAACCACCCCCAGCCCCGGCTCACCCTGCCCCTTCCCACTGCAGAGACATGAACAACCCATGGAATAAGTTACAGCAATCATTTATCCAGCATCCAGCTCCTGGCTGCCAGTTTCAGAGTAAGCAGGAACAGCTCAGCAGGAGCTGGCTGGGAATCTGCCAGGAACGAGCCCTTTGCCAGGGAAAGGTGCAGCCTTGCTCCTGGTGACGCACTGGGAAAGACACAGAACCTCTTCCTGAACCCTCTGGTCAGATCAGGTCATCTCCCAACAGCCACCAAAGCAGCTCCTCCCTCATCCCCACAAGCAGGTGGGACACAGCTGCACTCCCAACCCCCCTCCCCACTCTGTACCAACATGAAATAATCTAGGACAGAGACAGCCAGAGACCTAGACTACCAGGAACAAAGGATTTACATTTACAGGTAGAAAAACCCTCCCACGACTCTTTAAAAAAAAAAAAAAAAAAGTGTATTTTATATTCTACAACTTAAGTTTCCTTAGAAAGTGAAGTAACTGAATCGCAAGGACGCACTAGAATATTCCATGGTGCTATTTTACCAAAAAAAAATTAAAAGAAAACAAAATTGTCCAGACGACTTCTTCATCTTCTGATCACCTGGCAGAAGAGAAAGAAAAGCCAGTTAGATAAACCCTTTAGCACCAGTACAAAGCTGCACAGGGCTGGAAGGGGCTGGTGGAGCCCATGCTGGGCCAGAAGAGGCTCTGGCTTCTCCCAGGGACCCTCAGCAGCCTCAGGTGCTGCAGCTCTGCCCTGGCACTCACCTGGCCCTGCTCTCAGTTTGCATTTCTCTGGCGGACGTTCTTGTCCTTGTGGTTTGTGGCATTGCTCTTCCTGGGAAGGGAGAAGGGGTATGAGGAAAGGGAGAGCAGAAAGTGCCTCCACCACCACCAGCACCCACCCTTTAATGTAATTCTGGTCCAAGCAGAGGGTGCAGATCAGATCCCAGAGCAGGGTCAGACACTGGTGCCACCTCAGGTATGTGTGGTTTACATGTGGGGACATTAAATAAACCACTGGGGGACATCTCTTCCCTCTGAGTATTATCCCACACCAGCCAGCTTTTATCTTTGCATAAAGCTTTTATCTTTGGAGCAGATTGCCTGGCTGGATGAGATCTATCAGTAAAAACCTGGCTAAATAGGAAAAGGCAAGGTACTCACAGTGGTGCAGAGCCTCCATCATCATCTTCACATTCAGGACAGCACAGAAAGAGAAAACAAAAAACAAACAGTCAGGGAAAGAAGACATCCAAAGTGACCTCTGCCTCCTGTTAAAGCAGTGGGAACTGCATTCCAGGCAGCCATTCCACCACTGCTTAAACCTGGGGAGGGCAGAGCTCCTGGGGGGCCCTGATCCATCCCCTGTGCTCACCCCCAGGACTTGGGATGGCTCCCAGATCCCAGCAGACTCACAGCAGGTAAAGGGGAAGCCAAACAGGATGTTTCAGGAATGAGGCTTTAAGCAGCAGCAGCAGCAGGAAGCCCTTCTCCCTCCCCACACGTTGTGATATCAAAACAAACACTGCACACCACGTTCTGAGCAGCACAGCTAAGGGAACACCTCTGCCAACACGTGCCAAGCCCTGCGGCCTTTCACCAGCTCCCTGAGACCTGCCACCTCCCAACAGGAGGCTCCCAGGGGTCTCCTTTGCTCCCCATCACCTCTTCTCCAGCCCTGGCTCCCTGTGAGTCTGGGCACTGGGGCTGCCCTGGGCTCCAGGATCTGCTCAAGGCTGGTGAGAGGACGGGGGCAGACACAGCACTACCTTCTACTTACCATGTGAGGTGGCACCCAGCAGCAGAGAAAGGAAGAGTGGATAGGTAATACCAGCAAGGATATCACCCCAAAGACAGGTCAGGCTGTCCCCACCCCATCCCAGGTGACAGGAGCGTCCAGTTCACAGGAAATACTGGGGGGAACTGGCTCAGACAGGCCTCACTGTCACCTTTCAGGAGGGGCAAAGCTACAGAGACTTTGGGGCAGAAAGAACCACTTTATACCAGGGAACTGTAAAGACATGTGTGTTTACTGAAGGGGTGTGATGCAGTGTCCTCATCCATGAGCACTTGGGAACTTGAGCTCCTCTTGCCAAGGAGCACCAGGACATTTCAGCACATTCACCTGCCTCTCAAAGCATCTGCTACAGCTCTGACAGGTCAGCACCCCACAGGCCTGGACTGATGCCATCACAAACCAGATCACACTGTGTTTTTGTTGGGAGATGCAGCTACAACATCCTTAAGACAGCACCTGCACTTGCCTTCCAGCCTGGGGTGTCAGAGGGCAAAACACCTGCTTGTGAAACTGCCCCAGTGGAATTCCAAGCCCTGCAATCAGGGGAGGGATCTGACCTTCAGCCCCTCTGCTGCACCTCTCCTGAGCCTGCTCCTGCAGGGGGCCAGGGGCCCTGCAGGATCCCAGGCAGGAAGGATACAGAGCATTCCCACTGCATTGTTAACAGCATCAGATAAAGGAGCTGACACAATGCAGATCCTCACCGATAAGGAAAGGGAGGAGCTGGTGCTTCCAGAACAGATTAAAGATAGTACCGGGTCTTTGAGATCCAGGATGTGTGGAGCTGATGACCCAAAACATCCTGAACTGAACACAAGTTAAGATAAACCTGGTCTTACAGAGCCACTGACACAGTCCCTCCCAGTTCTGCAGCACCACAAAAGCTCTAGTACTTCTTTACAAAGCACCTTGTCCAGAGTGGGAGCTGCCAAAGCAAATCCAGCCCTGCAGACACTCAAGGGAAGCACTTGAGCAAGAACAGAGAAACTGGTGAGGCAAAGGATCAGGCTGACCTGCACAGAATCCTCTCTTGCTCCAGATCTCACTGCAGGACTGTCACAAACAGTGCAATCACTTCATGGCTGAAGTGGCATGGTACAGACTGGTTTCTCAAGTGCCCTGAGTTCTCAAACCACCCCTCCTCTGAGACAGGGACCCCAGAACTCCCTACAAACCCACCCCGCCTGCACCCTGCGAGCTGCAAATCACTTCATCTTCCCAGACAGACTCAAACCCAGCTGCCTCTCACCATCAGGAACTTCATCTGGCTTCCTCCTCTTCTCATAGATGAAGATGATGGTGACAAGAACGAGGACTTCTGCCACGATGCCCAGGAAGGGCCAGAGCGCTGCCAGGCGGCTGCGGACACGCAGGTTCACCGTGGCATCCCCGGTGCCAAAGGAATTGGTGCCATTGCAGAAGTAGTCACCCGTGTCCTGCTCAATATCCAGTTTAAGGATGCGTAGCTCTGTCTTGTTGCCACTGGACTTGATGATGTATCGCCCAGAGGCGTTCTCCAGGAGCTGGAGGGAAGGGGAAGAAGAGGGATCTCAGGGCAGTGCTGGCAGAAATCCCCCTTCTGGGGAGCACTGGGCTTTGAAACAATTCTGCTGGCACAAGGGCAGGCAGGAGGGCAGGAGGAGGGAGCCACAGCACTCACCCCGTGACCACTTTTGTACCAGGACCAAGTGGTGACAGCGGGGAAGGAGGGATTCTTGCAGGTCAGCACACCCGTGTCCCCCTCATTCCCGTGCTCGGAGGCCTTGTAGGCTGTCACCTGGGGGGCAACTAGGCAAGAGGAAAAAAAATAAATAAAAATTTGGACATGTCATTATAGAAATCACATGGATTCGTACTTCCTGCAGCCCACCTCAGCAGAATCAGCTACCCCAAAACCTCAGTCAGGCTGTTCCTCTCACTAGTTTGGCATTTTCAAAGAGGAAAGTGCATCAAGCTGCTTCAGGAAAGGCTCAAACAGATTTGTCCAGGAGGTATTATCCCTCTGTCCATTATTCCTGTGGAACATGCCCACAGAAGGCTGGTTTAGTGCAGGATCTCAGGGCTGACCCTGCAGACACTGCAGTGGCCTGACAACGGCGCTGCCTCTCACAGAGCAGAGCCCTGCAGCCACATGAGAGCTGTGAGCAGCTTTTCAACCAGCTGAAAAGACACCCCAGCAAAGCATCCAGGAGCTTCCCCATGCCTCTCCTCAGAGCCCAGGAGCACACAGATGAAATTACCAGAGATGTTCACTTGTCCTTTTATCTGTGGGTTTGCTTCGTAGACGCACTCGTAGATGCCGGAGTGCTCCTCTCTGGTCCCATCGATTCTACCAAAAACAGGATTCAAGTAAGCATCCAGCACTTTGTTCCAGAGATACAGACCTCCAGACTCACAGAATCAGACACCCACAAGCATCAGTAGCCATCCCCATAGCAAACTTCCCCTATTCCAGCAGCATTTTTCCCCACTGTGTACCTACAGCAACCTAACTCTCCACTCTCCTCACATACTGAGGGTGGCAGAAGAGGATTTCATGTGCACCACATCTGACACGGGTCTGTCAAGTCAGTGATCACTGTTCCAGCTCAATGAAACACAGGGCAAAGCAGTGTCAAAGATCACCCAGGCCAGGCTGCTCTGGCTTGATCCCCACACAGAGAAAAACTCACATTCTCCTTCCTGTAAAGCTGCTGCAATGAGATTTAGTGGATTATGCAGCCCTGCAACAAACATCCCATTCTGCTGCTCAGTAATACCCACTCGAGGGAAGGGGCCCACAGAGTTTGTCCCATGGCTGCCCTGGGACAAGGGGCTGTTTGTTAGCTCTGCCATGCACGGCGCTTCCCACTTCCAAAAACCACTCAGCTGAGGAATTGAGGTCACGCGAGGGAGGCTGGGTTATAAATACTTTAATCCTTGTTCAGCTCCCTGTTGCTATGGGGAGACAGGCACGTCGGCACTGCCATACAAAGGGACATGATGCCTCCACAGCTGCTGGGTCAGAGCCAGCCAGGCCTGACTGTAATCAGAAAGGAAAGCTCACTGCACTGCCACAATAAGGCTGGTATTGACCCAGCATGGGCCACGGCCCACCACAGCTCCCCGGCTCCTTCTGGGAGAGGGGCTGGATTCTGGGAAGGGACATAAAGCCCCAAGGAGAGACAACATGAACTGGAGCCTCTTGCTCCATGCACAGGGAGCTGGTGGCCTGCCCACAGCAGGGTTCCTTCAAAGCTCTGGAACACTGAATAACCAGAGTCCAGCTGAACACCTGCTTAAAATCAGGAAATCTCTTTCTAAGAGGATATTTGTGGCACAAAACTGCCCCTTGCTCCTCCTTCTTGCTCTCCCTCCTCCTTTTTGCTCCCCTCTACCCCATAAAGGAGAGTGTTGGGCCTTAACAAAACTCTGTTAAACTCATCTTATGCTCCACAGTCCCAAAGCCCCACCCCATCAGCAGGGCTGCAAGAATTCAGCCCTGGTACCAGCTGACAGCAAACACCAGCTGCTTTCTGGGAACAAAACCTGCCCGTGCTCAGGTTCTGACCTTGCCCTGACACTCACGTGTAGCTGGTGAAAGCACCAGGGTTCTCATCCTGCTCCAGGATCTTCTCCTTGTGAATCCACTTGTGGCCCGTGATGGTGGGGTGTGGACCAGACATGTTACAGCTGAGGATCAGCTTGCCAGAACTCTCAGTGACCTGAGCAGTAATCTCTGGACCTGCATCCACAAAGAATTGGATTCAAGTTAACCCTGGGTATGGCAGAGCTGACGTGGTGCCCAAGAACCTGCAACGCAAACCCCACAGCTCCTTGTCTCTCCTCCCAGCTTCCACTTACCTTCACACAGTTCCCTACCAGACCTGACCATGCCAGCTCCAGAGTCCCCAAGGCCAGGTGACCAGGATGGACCTGGGATGGCCACGCTGGCCCTGCAGCTGCTCCCCCCACGAGCAGGATCTCTGCCGTGCCCTGCACCACTCCAATCTCCGCTGTCCCTACCACGGGAGCAGCCCCGGCAGAGCCCAGTGCTCAATAAGCAATGGAAAAGGTCACTCTGAAGGGCAGAGCACGGCTCTCTGCTGCTGTGAGCTGCCACAGAGCTCGTGTGTCAACACTTCCCAGCACCTGAGCAGCTTCAGACACCTCCAGGTAGCACCAGAGGGCAGCCTCTGTGGTGAGGGGGAGCAGACCAAGATCATGAGGCAGCAATGTGTGCGTCACCTGAGGCAGCCCAAAGGGTTCGGATAGAATGACTCCAGGGAGAACACAGAGCCGTGACTCCGAGAGGTCCTGGGCCTCGATGTGCCAGGCAGCAGTAAATTATGCAACCTAAGATGACTCAGGCATTTCTACTTGTAGGAGGCTGTCCGAGAAGGCAGCTGCCATCAGCAGCACCCTGCACAGCCCCCGTGCCACTGCGGTCCCTACCCTCCCACCCCATCTCCATCCCTTGCAAGGGATTTTGCTTTTCCTCCTATCCAATTCCACTGGAAGAAGGGTTCTGCTGGAGTTCTGTACTCCATAGCACATTTCTGCTGAAAAGGCAGCTCTCCTAACTCCAGGATTCATGGGGAGACCTTAGCAGGACTTCAATCTCCCTCCCAGGTTTCTATCACTGGAAGTGGCCCGGGCGCTCCGGCGTTCGCCCGCCCGCTCTGCGAGAGGGAACCCGGCCACGTCCACAGGACAAGCAAGGACATCACACTCAGTGTCACACAGACACGGCCACTTCAAAAATGGTTGCAATCTCAGACCTCAAAAGCAAGATTTGTTTCCCCAAGAGTCTGGGTCACCAGCACGGAAGCGAGCTGAAAGCAGGGCTGCTGGAAGGAGTGGGAGCTGTACGAGCCGCAGGGAAGGGCCGCTGGTCAGTGGTGGTTAGGGCAGAGTCGACCACAGAATCGAGGCTCAATTCTGCAGCCAGCACCAGGGCTCGGAGGCGCTCGGGAATAAGCGGCAGGTTCCAGGTTCTTTGGCTCCGGAAAAGGCGCGGGATTTGCCGGAGGGCGAATTGGTTGGGAAGCCACAACCCTTTTTGAGCAGGGCCATTCCGGGTCAAGTCACAGGTGGTGGGGAGATTGACAGAGGGTGGGAGTCTCTCAGTTCTACAGCTGGGGTGGGAAGGTGGGGGGAGCTTTCGGGAGCCACAGGACACAGGTGCAGGGGTGAGCATGGCAGGAGACTCAAGACACCGGTGTCCGAGCAAGTGCCAAGGCCTCGGTGTGGCCACTCACGTTCGATGACAAAAACGTTCGCCTGGGAACGGATCCACTTGACTTTGGGGCTCTTCGACAAGTGGTTGCGGTCGGGGTCGTTGCTGGCCCGGCACTCATACATGCCCGAGTCGTCACCCGTGAGGTTTGCGATGGAGATGGTGCTGGTAGAGTGCAGGTTGTAGGTGGCGTTGATTTTGACACGGTCCTGCCGTGCACCATCCCAGAGCTGGGCATAGGTCTCATTGGGGTCGTTGCCCTCAAACCACCACTGGATCTCAGGGATGGGATTGCCAATCGCCTCGCAGTACAACTCCACGCTGTCCTGAGTCAGTCTCTTTTGAGACAGCGGTGACTTTATAAAACCAGCTATGAGTTGAAGAGGTATTAGTGCAAAGTGTTAGTGCAAAGCAAGAATTCACCTTCCACAAGCAAAAAAAAAAAAAAACCCTTGGCCATTGAGAAGAGGCTGCACAGCGTCTCCAGATCAGAGCGCTCTTCCCTCCCTCCCCTCCATGCTCTGAACTCTGCCTGGCTCAGGCTGCTCGCTTGCATTTTGTATCTCCTGCGGCTCTGCTGCAAAACCAGCGCTCAGTGTGTGCCACCATCCAAACTGGATGGCCCTGGCATCGCCCACCTGCTGTGAGGTACAGCCCAAGGGGGCCTCCAGCACCTGCAGTTCAGGATGAAAAGCCTACATTTGTGTTTCAAAGGCTTATGCAGCCTCCACATTCCCCAGCCTGTGCTCTCACAAAGGTGCTGCACAGGTCACGTCCCCATGGAAGGCTGGAGGGCAGCAGGATCCTGACCGAGCCCCCTCCCAGCCAGTTTGATTAAGACAACAGCAAAGGGAAAAGGGCTTCACTGTGCCCCTGTGGGGCCAGGAGGAACGTGTCTGTTCCCCCTCACTGCACAGCCCCGGGCTGCCTGGCCGTAATTCGGAGCTGGCTGGGGCCCAGGCCCCCCCTCGCTGTGCCGTGGCACAGCCACATGCACTGGCCACACACACTGGCCCCTTGCCTGCCCACACCCTTGTTCCATCCTTCAGCCCCCCAAAGTCCACAGCAGCAACTCCTGAGAACAACCCCAAGGTAAGGACTTTTTTTGGGGAGCAGGAGTCTTGCAGTCCACAAGATGTCACGAGAAAATGTGTAAATTTGTTGTCATACAAACAGTGAAATCTGATTTTTAATCTCGGGCAAGACCAGCCTGCAGAGCTGAACTGGCAACAAACAGGCCAGAGGCACAGGCAGCAGCTGCAGGCTGGAATTTGGGTATTTTTCACTCTGCCCTTGCAGCCAGAGGCCAGAGGGTTCAGTGCTGGAATCAGGCAGTCCAAAGGTCGGTCCAGGCACTGCCGGGAGCGGAGCTGCCAAACGCCCTGGGGCTCCAGGGCAGGCACGGGGCAGTGGCCACAGCCCCAGGAGCCCTTCCCAGGGCAGGCAGGAAGGGAGGCTCAGCAGCTCCACTTCGGGAAAAGCCATCAGGCACAAGCCGAGGTCACTACGTGACTCAGCCCCAGCCAGGTTTCAGAAGAAGGAGTTGAGCTTGAGACACATCCTTCCTGTACTAACAGGCAGCTCGCACCCCAAGAACCTTCCAGGAATTAATCTGCTCGGTTAAAAGCACTCTGTGATTATACACAACACTCTGTGGATGCACCATGATGTACAGGCACAGAGGAAGTGGGATTAGGAGAAGTTTTGGGGGGATTTTGAACGCCTGAAGATGTTTTAACAAGAAATCCTAAGGCTGCTTTTTGCGAGAGCAGGAACAAATCAGTGTCACAAACCCATGTTTGCTCAAACTCAAGAAAAACACAAGTTAGCCTGTAAGCTAAGCTTGACTCCTAAGGAAGTTAATTCCACCTTTTTCAAAAGAAAAAAAACCCTAGCTTTTCCTACTAAAGTTTTGAAAGTCTTGAAGAATAAGCAGGCTGAAAGAGAAAGGACCCTCCATGGGGGGATGACCACGGGACTCTTAGGAGAAGGCAGACACTAATTTCAACCAAGCAGGAGGTTCAGGGGTACACAGAGATGTTCTGGGATGGGGTTATCAGCTGGGTTCCACTCCCAGAACCAATGACCTACGTGCCAGAAGGGTTTTTTTCCACACCACAGGCCTGTGATCGAACACTCCCAACCCTGAGGAGCCCTGGAACTGCCCACAGCACTTGTACCAGCCCGTCTGCTCCAACTGCAGCCCGAATTAAAGTGGGAGCTGGTAAAGATCAAGGGTTTTACAGCTACAAGGTGATTACTGTACGCTGACAAAATAAGCTGTGCAAGGTTATTTGCTCCGAGTTAGAGGGTACCTTGTGCAGTTCAAACAGGTTAAAAGGCTCCAGCAAGCAGCAGCAGCAACAGCGAGTACCATTTGAATTCCCATGGGATTAATGTCCTCCCTGTCCCCACCAGAGCTGGGAGCAGGAAATCCCAACCATGGGCTCTCTGGGCTGGGGAAGGCACCTGTGGAGCCCAAGGAACAGGAGCATGGCCAGCACCAACCCACTGGGATCAACCAGGGCTGCTGCCACATTTTCCAGAGGGTGACAGGGATGCAAGCAGGGCTCAGGTCCCAAAGCCCAGAGGCTCCTCACAGAGCTGAGCCAGATGCTTCCCCGGGCACAGCCTGGTATCCAAGCCAGAGGGACAGCAGAGGAGGCACAGCCCAGATAACATTTCCCAGAGTCACCTTCAAACTAAAAACAACCTCTCCCCCCACAGAGGGAGGAGTCCTCGGGGTGTTAACAGCAGTGGGACATGCCCAGGGTGGCTGAGCCTGGCCAGAGCCCCACCGTTAAATGTTCCTGCCTGGCAGGACCTTTGTTTCTCGGTTTGGGAAGGGGATAGTTGAGGATCTAACACTTTTTTGCCATTTAAAATAGCTATAAAAATCTGGCCTTAAGCTTTGCACAGCCAGGTCGAACTCAGACACCCTCCCCAGGAGGGCACAGAGTCCAGGCACACACCGACCTATGCTCCATGGGGTGAGCTGCTACCCAGTCTGCTCCATAAAACCAAACCTAAACACTGCTGAGAGGCCAAACCCCACATCTCAGCCCTCCCTTTGCTCCCTCAAGGCACCAGCACAGCTCCAGCACACCAAGCCCAGGCATGGCCAGGCAGGACATGGGCATTACACAACTGATGGGCCAGCTCGTCCTTCCAGGGCTTTTCAGACCCAGGATAGGAACTGCCTCCTCCACATCCCACCGGTGCCAGGCAGGAGGGTGCTGGCAGGAAGCCCCCAGAGGCACGGAGGGAGTGGGATGTGGCCAACCTGGGCAGCTCCAGGTGGTAAGTGTGAGGTTCAGATGGAGGCTCTGCCCTGCAGAACTAAAATGCAATTCAATAGAAATAAACTACTGGAGCACACACTTCGGTTTTCCAGGATCCTCCCACTGTTTCGCCTTCACTCTCAGGGTTTGGTTCTACTATGCTGAATTAATCGCAAACAAGCTACAAATTGTTCAAGTATTCAAAACGCCAAGCGGCCAGGACCGGCTGCTTGCCACCGGCGACCAAACCGAGCCTCTTCCATTTGCACCTCGTGCACGAGGGGCTGATCCAGAGGCTGCGGAGTCCTGCGGGGAAAACACGGCCGGGTTTGCCACGAGCTCCTCCAAAACCTGAGAAGGTGAAAGGTGGAGCCCCAGCACAGGGCAGAGCCCGCTCATCCCTGCGGGAAGAGCTTCAAGCGCCCACCCGGGGCTGCCGGAGCCGCCGCCCCGCGCCGGACCCGCTCCCGCCCCGGGGATTATCCCGAACATCTTTAGGGTTTAAAGCTCGGGGACCCGCTGCTGCTCCTCAGCCGCGGAAACTGGAGAAGCGGCTGCGGGGAATAAACTCCTCGGTTTTCCTAAGGAGAAAACAACCCAACGCGGCTGAAAGCACGGCCGGACCCCGTCGTTCCGCCGGTTAAAGAGATGAGCGGGCACGCGGTGCGCTGGGGCATCCTCCGCCCGAGCCCCGGGACTGCCAGACGGCAGAGCGGAGCCCAGCCCGGCCCGGCCATCCCCCGATAGCCCCAGGGAGCCTCCGTTCCCCC
>WEIU01019460.1:381471-395842 GCA_013389925.1 Aegithalos caudatus
CCCTTGGCAACCGAGCGGGCGCCGCAGACGCCGCCGGTGTCCCGGGGCCAGTGAGGGGCCGCGGGACCGGGGCCGCCCAGGCCCAAAGGACACTTGCTCAGGACTCAAAGGGAAACAGCTCTTTATTGGAACACCGGTCCCACCCTCCCGCCGAGCCCACGCTGCCCCCGGGCTGCCTCGGACCTTCTGTTGTGACAGACAAGCGGCCTTGGTGCTCCCTCCCGTCCGCTGCTGCCGAGCCCCAAGCACCGGACCCAGCCCAGTGTTCGGTGCCAGCCCGCGGGGATCCATTCCCGGACTCGTCCCTGGCCTCGTCCCTCTGTCACCTCTGCTCGCTGCCCTTCCAGGCTTTGCCTCCCGCGGCAGCCGCAGGCAGCTGCTCCCCCTCCTGCTCCCACTCCTTGCTGGCCAGGGCCCGGCCGGGGCCAGCGACAGACGGGGGACAGCAGGGACACGGCTGGAGGGCTGGGGCCATCAGCCGGCTGCTCCCACTCCAAGGACAGCTGCTACCGTGATCTGAATCGTTTCCAAAGGCGTCGAGACACGGCTCCGGTCACGATGAGCCCCAAGAGCGATCCCGCTGTCCCCGTAGCAATGGCAGTGCTCGAGTTGAAGGAATCTGCAAACACAAGGAGCTGTTATTGCAGCAAATGCCGAGGGATGAGCGAATCCCCCCGGCACCAACTGTGGCATGGACACGAGAGGCTGCAGCCCCATCCAAGCGATG
This sequence comes from Aegithalos caudatus, assembly GCA_013389925.1. NCBI lineage: Eukaryota > Metazoa > Chordata > Aves > Passeriformes > Aegithalidae > Aegithalos > Aegithalos caudatus. The sequence continues at coordinate 382,199 of WEIU01019460.1, forward strand.
AGGGCAGGGGTCCGCAGATCACCAGCACTCACCATCCACGACCATCACCTCCAGGCTGACCGCCTGGGCGCGGTGGCCGAGCAGGACGCACTGGTAGTGGCCCTGGTGCCAGGGCTCGGCGCGGTCCAGCCGCAGCGCGGAGCTGCTGCCCGCCGACTCCTCCCGGTACTGCCCGAGGGCTGCGGGGGTCCGGAGCCAGCCCACCGTGGCGTTCCCGGTGCACTGAGCGTGGCACTCGATGCGCAGGGCCCTGCCTCGCGTCCCGGTGGGAGGCAGCGACCAGATCTGCAGGCTGCAGGCAGGCACTGTCCCCGTGGATGGCATTGTCCCCGCGGATGGCATTGTCCCCGTGGATGGCCCTGTCCCTGTGGATGGCTCTGTCCCCGTAGATGGCTCTGTCCCCGTGGATGGCCCTGTCCCCGCGGATGGCCCTGTCCCCATGGATGGCTCTGTCCCCGCCGTGCCAGAGCCAGGGAGAGTGGTGGTGGCCACACGTGCCCTGGGGATGCCCACGATGTGGTCCTGGGGCACGGAGGGCTCCGTGGAGGGGGTGTTGGTGACAGCAGCCAGATCCAGGGTGGCCCCAGCGCTGGGCTCCCGTGCTGCGGGGGGGTCACCTGTAGGGACACTCGGCCCTGGGGGAAGCACTGTGGTGGCCACGGGCCTGGCTGTGCTGGGGCTCCCCGTGGAGGTGACCACTGGCTGCTCCATCACAGCTGCAAACACAGAGACCTTGATCACAGGTGAGCTCCTGCAGCCCCAACCTCCTCCCTGCGCTGAGCACAGCGAGCAGGAGCAAAGGAGGGACAGGGACAGGGGTGGGGATGGGAAATTCAGGAGTGGTACAGAAGCTGGGGGTCCTCCTGCTTGGCAGAGCTGTTCCAAAGGGCACAGGGCACTGAGGGTTGGCTCCAGGGGATGGGGTACCTGCAGGTTGGGGGTCCCAGCCTTCCTGGAACTCACCCTCAGCACTTGCCACCAGAGATGCCACCCGGGTGAAGGTCTCCTGCCCGACCTGCAGCGTCACCTCGCACCTGAACTCCACCCCTTCTGCCACCTCTGTCCCTTTCACGGACAGGGTGGAAACGATGTTGTAGAGCTCCTCATCGGTCTCCTCAAAATCAAAGTCTGTGTTCTCCACCACCTGGCGGCCCCGGTACCAGGTGAGGGCCACCCCAGTGATAGGATACAGGTGCATGGCCGAGCACTTCAGGTTGGCAGGGTGTCCTGGGCGCAGGATGTAGGGAGCTGCCTCCAGCCTCAGCGTGTCTGGGAGGGCTGGAAAGGAGTGGCAGCATCAGGAGTGATTTTTGGCAGCACAGCATAGCCCAGGAGGAAAGGGGCTGCCTTGGGGATCCTAGGCTGTGCTGGGAGGCAGTGACAGGGCGGGGAGTGCTTACCGTAGACCTTCAGTGTGACGGTTTTCTGGTAGTGCTGCCCGTGGCAGCTACCCTGGCAGATCTTCATGCCCTCCGTGGCCACGGTGGCGTGTCTGATGTGCAGGATGCTGTGGGTGGAGAAGGAGGAGATGGTCCCCAGGGCGGTGTCCAGCCCCCTCCATTCCATCTTGCCCCCTGGGCAGGCCAAGGAGCAGTTCAGCTCTGTCGATCCCCCAAACGACACCACCGGCTCCTGCGGTGTCACCACCAGCCCGTCAGCAGGGCGCCCTGGGGAGGAGGAAAGTGCAGGGTCAGGGGAGGGGACAGTCACCAGCAGCTCCGAGCTCCGGGACAGGGAGCTACAGCAGTGATGTGGGGACAGGGTGGCTGTCACGGCTCAGTGACAGGGATGTCCTGAGGCTGTAGGACAAAGCAAGGAGAGCAGCAGCAGGGCAGGGCAGTGGATCGGGGGGTTAGGGTGGTTCCTGGCCCCGTGGCACTCACCGCTGCAGCCCCACAGCGAGCCGAGGAGGAGGAGGACAGGAGCCGTCTCCATCACCCACAGGGCAGCAGCAGGAGTGGTTTTCCCTTCTTTCCTTCCTTCCCCCCTTCCAGGGAGCGGGTGCCGCTGGCCAGGGGCTGTCTCCTTCTGGCCGTCGGCTCCAACCCCAGCCCTTCTTAAGCTCTGTAGGAACCGCCCCCAAGAGCATCGGCCCCAGGAGCTCCACAACTTCCAGCCCAAGGGGTATTTCCAGAGGGAGGTTTCTGATTTTCTTCCAAGTTTTCCTCTTGCACAACACCCAGCTGATGGCCAAGGCGACAAACCCGGGAAAGCCCCTGTCCCAAAGGGTCCCCTTGGCTGCAGGGCCCCCATCACCTCACTGGGGAGCCCTGCACAGGCATCCTGCAGCCCGGGATGTGACTCAGATCCAGCTCTATTCCTGTTTTTTGCAGGTTGCATCACTCCCCCAGAGCCCCTGGCAAACCAGCCTTTCCATGACCCCAACTGGGGACACACAGCTGTGGAAAGGGCCCTGTCAGCCCCTGCCCCAAAAGCAGAGCCTGGGCCCGTGGTCAGCCCTGTTGGGGAGTGCATTTATTCCTCAAACAGGGTGTTTTCAGGGATGGAAGTGGGTGATCCTATGAGGGTTGCTCTTGTGGTACAGATGCAGAAAGTTTTAGTACAGAGAAAATATTGAACACCCTGCACTGTTCAACCTCAACATCTATCCTGGTCTGGCATCACTCCCTCATTCCTGCCCAGCTCCCTGTGGAAAGATGAGTCCTGTTCTGCCCCATCCCATCCTGCCAGGCTGCAGCCAAGGCTGGGGAAGGTCCCAAAGGACTGAGGGAGGGATGTGCCCATCTCTGCACCCAGCGTCATCACAGGACCTGGACATTCCCCATCTGGGAACTGTGCTGAGAGGCAACTCTGTGCACTGGGCGTGCCGTGCATCCTTTCAGGAGGTCATGCCATTAATTCTCTGAGGGTGCAGGAGGCCTCTGAGCAAGGGAAGTGCTCTGTAAACACTCCCCTCCAAATGTGCACACTCAGTCGAAGCAGGTGATTAATGGTGCTGGGGTTTTTGTTCCTTCCATCCTGTGTTAACAGAGCCACTTCCCGGATTTTTCAGCAGCCACCAGAGTCCCCCTGACCAACCCTGGGACAGGCCATGGCCAGGGCTGCTCCCACAGTGCCAGGCTCTTTCCAGAAATGAGTCTGGGAACTTTGAGGATGCACACGTGGTGCCAGGGTTTCACCTCCCTCTCCCACAACCCTGATTGTGGCACCAGTGCAATGAGAAAACCCCTGAATCAGTGTCTGAATGTGAGCTGAGCATTTATGGGATCACTTTATCTTAAAAAGAAGCTTTCCTGGACCTCAAGAAATTAGCAGTTACCAGAAAGCCCCACACCTTGTGCTGCACTCCCTCTGTTTTAGGGCTTGGAAGTGCCCAGAGCTGCCCCAGCCACGCACAGAGGGGGCAACACAGAGGAAACTGAAGTCATAAAAACACGACAGCCCCTCAGCTGCACAAGGGCCAGTTCCAGTGGCTCAGCCACCAAGCCAGGAGCAGGTCAGGGGACTTGGCCCAGCTCAGAGTGATGTGCCACAGCCCCCAGAGCAGCTCTCACTCACTGAGCCTGAGTAGTGGACCCACCCTGACCCCTATTCCACCACCCTGGGACCTCTCCTCCATGGATTCAGACCTTCCCCCCACCCCAGAGGAGCACAGGAGCTCCTGCTGCCCTGGGCACAGCACAGGGACAACACCAGGCTGATTGCACGGGGTGGAAGGAGCAAGCTTACGCACCAGGAGTGTTTTCCAGCCCACAGGAAGCCTTTGAAGGAACGAGGGAATGATGGTTTTCCAGACTCCTGGGCCTGAACACCTTTCCTGGAAGCCGATTGTGCTTCCTCCCACAGGGATTTGTGCCGGGCATTACTTTGTCCAGAGATGTTGCTCAGGAAACAAAACAGTTGAGTGTGGAGACACAAAGCAGCAAGGGACGAGGGCTGGCTCCAGCACAGGATACCCCCGGAGCCCCTGGGGTTGGGGTGTAGCCCCAGGCTGTCACCACTGACACCAGAAGGGACCAGGCTTTGCCACTGACCCAGGGGAAGGGGGAGAACAACAGCCTGCACTGCAACACCTTCCCTTTGTTCTCCAGCAATGCCACGTGTGACAAGTCGTGGGTTTTCTCTCAATTAAAGATGGAAACAATTAAACAAAAGCTAGCTCCAGTCCAAAGGAAATACATACAGCAGCAACAGGCTGTGTAATGGCTCATGTTTCCAGGATACCATCCATCAAGCAACAGTTCCCATCCTAGAGCTGACTTGGATGTGTTTATATTTTGGGGATTATATTAGTCACTTAGGACCATCCTCAGCCATCACAAAGAGTGTTTAAATGAGTCAGATAAGATCTAAATTAGGCTTGGCTGAAAATTACAACAACAGAGTCAGGGCTACTCAGAACCAGTCCAGGAGGAGGCTCCAGTGGGACAGGCAGGAGCCAGGGACCTGCTGCCCATCCTGGGCTGGGCAGGGACTGGCAGCCCTGACCCAGCTCTCCCAAACCTGTCCCACATCTCACATAATTCTCAAGGGGAATTTCAATTCTGGGCAGAAGCTGCCTGGTACCACTGGTGATGGAGAGGAACAAGGACAGAGACCTTCGACACAACAGGAAAGCAGCAGTTTAATAAATAATCCATCAGAGGGAGAGATTAGCCAGTTCCAAACACAACCTGAACTGAAATAAATACATTTTATCGTTAGCTTAAAAAAGAGACACACAAATGCACGTGATGGTGAACTGTGAGAGAGCAGAAGTGGGGCAGAGTGCCCACGTTTTAAAGATACCACAGCTGTCAACAGCCTTTGGAGTGCAGAAAAAGAATAAAAACTGGGAAGTAAAAAGTTACTACTTTGCAAAATTAATGGCAGAAGAGAAAGCAATGGTATAACTCGGGTTTTTAATGCAACAAGTTGAAACTCACTTGACCTGCCAGGACTTCTGACAGGCGATTGAGATGATTTTTGCCTTGTGTTTGGGCATTGCTGTTACCATCCCAGATTTTAAGTCCCTGCAGACAAATCCTGGGAATCCCGATGTTAAAACAGCCAGGCTCAGGCACTGCACAGCAGATCAAGCGGATTTTAAGAAAAAAAAAGACTCCTTTTTAAAAAGTTGCTTTTTCATATAAAGTAACAAGAATTGGCAAACCTAGCTGAATGCTCCTCAGAGCCTTTCCAGCCTCCCCGTGGGACGCTGCAGAAGCACCGGCCCTTCAGAACAAGTCATTCTTCATTGGGCTCTGGTAACTTCAGCTCCAGCACTGCCTGGCCCACTCCTGCTCTGTCCCACCAAGGCAGAGCAGTGCAGAGGCCACAGCCCTGCACTGAGGGAAGGGGAGGAACCAGGCCCCCCACCAAACCAGGTGAGGAAGGTGGGAAGGAATCCCTGCTTGCTCCCAGCCCCCCTGCGCCTCAGAGAGCCCCTGCTCCCAGGTCTGCACTCCAGCACAAGCCACCTTTCTGTTGGTAATGGCACCTGTAGAGGTCCTGCTGCTGCCTGGTGCTGTACCCCCCTCCATCCACCTGCTGCCATATCCCCACCCCAGCTGCCCAGTGCTGTAACCCCACTGGTGCCCAGTGCCATCCCCGGGGACAGCACAGCCCCTGGCCTGGCAGTCACCTGCTGGCAGCACCTGGCCCCAAGTTTGGGGGCTGACAAAGGGACCAAAGCACTCCAGGCACACGATGCACAAGTCAGCATCACCAGAAGCTCAGGGGTCACATTGGGAAGAGTACATTTCTGGACAGTTCTGGGGTCTGAGGGGAAGGAGAGGCTGAGAGGCCACAGGCAGCAGCAGTGGTGAGAGGGAACGGGACCAAAATCACATTGGTTTCAATAAACTATGCAATAAGGGAGAGGGCTTTTAAAAATATATCTCTATATACTTTATATCATATAAATTATGCTCATCTTTTTGTAACGTGTCGCTATATTGTACCCGTGAAGCTCCGAGTGCCTCCGTGTGAGCGAGGTAACAATTCTGTGTTTTACTTCATCTGTGTCAGAGGGAAAAACCTACTTCAGCTCATTTTAATCCATTGTAAATCAATGGATCATCAGGACTCGGGAAAAGTCCCGTCTAAAAAAGGCATTTTTGTGAGGAACACAGAGGTGGGGGAACTGCTGCCTGGAAGTGCAAGTGACAGGATTTCCTTCAGGATAAAAGCTTGCCATGCACACACACTACTGACCATCCCACTAATGTTTGGGAATTGGGAGTGTCACCACAAGGAGCTTGGGAAAAATGGAATCACAGCAGGTCAAGGAAGTTCTTGCTGGCTCTGGTCCCCAGACCTGCAGCCAGACCCACCTCAGCATCCCTCTGTGTCCCAGCTGCTCCTAGTTCTGAGCACAGGAGCTGCCACTAGGCCAGATCAATGCAGAACAAACTGTCAACTCTCACTAAAATACCCACCTCTAATAACCAAATGGCATCTGCAGTTGCTGCTGTGTGCCTGCAAAGATCCATGATGTAAAGGGCTAACACTGCCTCCCTTTTGGCTGCTCTCCCCTGGGTAACCTTCCCCAAACACACAGAGAGGGGATCCCAGCCAGAGAACAGCCAAGGCAAGACTGGTTTGGCTGCTGCACCCTCAACTCCTTTAACAAAGGATTCCTGAAGTGTCCTCAGTTTGGTCCTTACTTCCCAGAACTGCTCAATGCCACCACTTCATATTTACTCAAACAAGAACAATTGTTTCCTGCCCTCTGCCACATTTCTATAAACAACCACATATTCCCTGTTTGCCTCAGCTCCTTTCACAATGCTCCAAGCACCTCCTGCTCTTTCTGAGCACAGCTGAGCCTGCAGCAGAGGTTGCAGTTTCACTGTTCCATAAACAAAAGTCTCCACAGCAGGCTCAGAAATGCCACGTGGAATCCAAACCCCTAAGTCCAAATCAACACAACCTTCACCATCAGGATCTATTGGGTTGAGAACAAACCAGCTCTGGACACTCTTTGGGTTTAGCATCAGATGGCAGGAGCCCAGTGGCAAACCAACATGCTTTATACAAGTACTCAAGGTAAACAGTCATTTCTTTGACCTTTCTCCCAGAAAACCACGCATCTCCAAAGTGCTCAGCACAGCCAAGTTGTTTCTCCAACCTGCCAGAGAACTGTATCTCCAAAACAACTCCCACAGCTCCAGAAAAAGATTTCTGACAAAATCCTTCTACCTACTGCCCGTGGAGGCAACAGGCAAATGCCACCTCAGAGTGACAAGAAAAAGAAAACAAAACAGAACCACACCTGTTGTGGCCACCCAAGCGTTTGTAATTCATGTAGTTGCCCTTCTCTCACCTGCCCATTCTCCCTTGTGTCAGCTGCAACTTCTTCATTTTTATCCTCTTCATCAGAACATTATGTCAGTAGATTTATATATTTTTGGTCTAAGTTTCACTTGGGGCAGAATGGGCACGTTCCTCAGGCCCTGCAGCAGAGAGAAGCTCAGAGCTCCCCTCCCTGTGCTGCACACAGGCACCTCAGTGTGCCACCACAGCGTGCAGGGGTGCCAAGGGCTAGCAGCAGGAACCAGCTGGATCAGGGATGGGGCATGGAGAAAATGCCATTATTTTATTCTGCAGGGATGTCAGTGAGCTCCCAGCAAACGCAGCCCACGCTGGCTCCATCTCCCGTGACCGGCGAGCAGAGGGGTTGGCAGGGCACACAGGGGGCAGCACAAGGGCAAGGTTTGCTTCCCACAACTATCCCTCCACTGGAGCAGCTCCATATCTCCCCTTTCCATCAGCACCAGGTGATACAATTCCATTTTTGCACCAGCTGGGTGTATTTGGCTGGAAGGGAAGCCTCGTCCCTCCTCAGTAGCTGTTAGTGGCACAGTCTGTTACCTCGGATCCCCCTGTCCCCCTCCCCGAGCTCCTGCCGAGTCCTTCCTCCGTGTGGAGCCGAGCCCCGAGGCAGGGGACTCACAGCTGTCCCACCTCACACGCTGCTGTCCTCCAGCAGGGGCTCCTTGCCATCAGATCCCCCAGCTGGTGGGCTGTGGGGGTGGGCCTGGGCCCCTGCACTGTGCTTCTTGTGGCTGCCTGACCTCAGTGCCAGGTTGTGTTCTGGAATGAACAGGGCCACCAGCAGCGACAGCAGCACGGAGCACGCCCCGAACAGGAAGGGTGGCCCAGGGATGATGCTGCTCTGTGGAGAGAGGGAGGCAGGAATGATTCAAGCATGAAGGCAAACACAGCCCAGCAAACAGAGGGAGAAGCTGAACAGGTACCTCGTCCGTAGGGTTGGCCATGTTGGGTTTGGAGGCTTTGCCCAAAGTTTCCACCTCGGCCATTTCGTTCAACTCCACGTGGAAGAGATAGAAGACAAAACCATAGAGTGCTGGCCCCAGGCCGTTACACAGACCCCGAATTCCAGTGATCATCCCCTGCACCACGCCTGGGGACAGAGTGAGGAACGGGGGAAAATGCCAACAGCTTTCCAAAGAAACTTGATTTATTCTAGGATACGTATTTAGAGATATTTAGAGACAGGATCAAGCATTTGGATCTGGGCTGATGTGCAAGGGGAGGGGTTTGCAGATGAGCAGCTTCACTCACTGCTAAGTTCTGCAAAAATCAGTAATGCTGGGCTTGCTGCTTCACAGACTGAAATAAGCATGGGCATATCAAGCAATAATTTCCAATGAACTGGAATTTAATTGAGGACTCGGAGATGTACTGTGAGGCAGGCAAAATGCAGCAGCCTCCTCTGCCTCAGAGAGACAACACCAAACACCCACTTGAATGACTTGGGAGTTTCCTAGAAAAGCACCAGCCACAATCAAAGCTAAGAGTGTCAATACTGCTGTGAGTACAACGCCACTCCGCAGCTGGCACAGATGTTCCTGCCCACCCCTCCACCTCCATGGCCAAGAACCTGCCCTTGTGCCAGCTCAGCACCTGCTGGGATGAATCCCCCCCATCAGATGGGTCCCTAAGCACTCACCCTGCTGGTCAGGGTCCGTGTTCCTCGACACCATGGCACTGATGGCTGGGAAGGTGATGCTGGACATGGCAGCCACAGCTCCTGCTGCCCACATCATCCTGGGGAGGAGGGAGGCAGCTGTGAGGAACAGGCACAGCCTCGCCTGTGCTGCAGGGTGGGAGAGGCCAGAGAGGGACAGAAATGTGGGCAAACCCTCACCAAGGCTGTGATCCAAAGCCATACCAGGCAAGCTGCAGGATCTGGAAGCCTAGTCCCAGGAGGATGGTGTTTTTATTTCCTATTGAACGCATGAGAATGCCCAACACAACTGTCTGGAAAGAAAAACAGGTGTTTTCAAGGCAGGGGTAAAGAAAGAGGACAGGAACCTGAGGGACCTTGATGGTCCTTATAGGTCCCAATTTAAGATCTGTTTCAAAAATCTTTGTGGCCACAGGAGTTCTGACAACTCAGTGACCACAAAATCAGAAATTTTGGACATTCTTACAGCAGACTGCTCAAGCCAGCAAAGAAATTGCTTCTCACCTGAGCCAGTATGGAGAGAATTCCAACTACACCAATAAAGGCTGCTACAGTCTCTGAAGAAAAACCAATAACCTGTGAAAACATCAAAGAGGGACTTTTCAGGCAGATTTGTATCAGGTGACAAGAGCCCCTCCATCAATGTCATTCATGTTTACTGAATTTGCTTCTCAGGGACCTGCATATTAACAACCACTGCCTCTGGGCTGCCAGAGAAAGCAAAGAGAAGATTTTCCTCTGGCTGAAGAAATGGTTTTAAATCACTGAGCTCCCTGTCCAGTGCCTGAATGTGGCACAGCCAGGACAGCCAGGCAGACACCAGCAAGGAGCCAAGCCAGGCCTTGTCCCTGGCAATGCCTACAGAGCAGGCTCACACATTTTCCAGGAGAGCTGGAACAAATCACTGTTTCTTACAATTTCAGCTTTACTGAGTTATTGGCCAGGAAAAGCCACCTTGGGACAAGTGACACAGCTCTGATTGTATTTCTAGGCCAGGATTTCCTGCACCCAGAGCTTTGGCAGACACTGACCTGTCGCAGGTACAGGAAGAAGCTGGAGTACTGGCCGGCCTCGGGAAGGTAGGAGAGAAAGACTGTGATGCAGATGAGCAGCACTGTGGAGTCCTGACCCACCTTCCTCAAGGACTGCAGGAAAAGGGGTGGGGAACGAGAAAGAACATTTTAAAATTTGATTTAACAGCACTGAAAAATCTCCAGGTACAAAGACAGCCAAACCAAGGGCTTAACACATTTGAAATCAGCAGGACTAAAGCAAACATTAGGAACAGCACGCAGGGGCACTCACAGCGAATGGGTCAGCTTGTTCCCAGGAGATTGGGGCTCCCCAGGAGACAGGACGCATCTCTTCAGGCAGTGACTCGGGCACTGCCAGCAGGATGAAGCCAATATCCAGCAAAGCAACCCCTGAAGCCAGCACAACCACCAAGGTGTCACCGTAGGCTTGGGACAGGTACGCGCCGATGGCCGGGCTGGTGACCAGGCTGGCAGCAAACGTGGCTGACACCTGGAAGGATAAAACATCCCTACAGCCTCTTCTTCCTAGAGCCCCTTTCCTCCTCCCCAGTGACCCAGGGGAACTCCTTCTGGCAGCTTTGATGGAGAGGTAAACAAGAATTCACAGGGATTCTCCTGTGCAGAGACAGATGACAGATTCTCTTGGTGCAGCTGGGCTAAGTTCTAGCAAAGGGAAATCAAAGCTGTCCTAGCAATTCCCATATGGTCCTGTCAGTAAAGCTACAAGAAGGGCAGGATCACACCAAGCATCACAGCCCTCCCCTTCCTGGTGTGGAAAAGCTCAAGGGCCAGGCTGGTTTATAGAGCACAGCTAGGACCCAGAGTGGGCAGAGATCAGCCTCTCCCTCAGAGCTACATCCCAAACAGAAGGACAGGGAGACTGTATGATTAGTCAATAAATCTCCCACCCTAATTTCATACCTCTCCTACCTGCAAAGTCCCAAATATTTCTTTCAAGAGCCAGGAGAGTGACTCAGCTCCTTACCAGGCCATACGCCGTGCTACGCTCATGCTCCTGTGTGATATCAGCAACGTAGGCAAAAATCACAGAAAAGGTGACAGCAAACACTCCAGACATGGAAATGACAGCAAAGTACCACCTGCAAGAGCCCAAGGCAGAGTTAGAGGGCAACCACACCATGGTCTACAGCTGCTGAAGCAGAGCCTCTCCCTTGTTTTCCCCTCAGTTCCTCTAGTGCAGCAGGCTTGGGAATATGGACCCTCAGTCTGGAGGCCCCTGAAGTCTTAGCACCTATTTTTCCTAAAAGAAATAATGCACTGTGCAGGGGAACAAGCAGAGAGGACAGACCAACCCTTTATTCCCAACTGAACCCTCCAGCAGAACCAGAGAAGTCAGTCTTTAGGCTGAGCATCCTCCTCCTTTATTGAGATGGAGGAGACTCTTCCAGCTCATCCCTGCAAACCCTCCTCCCTCAGCCTCCTGCTCCTTCCCCTCCTCAGAACCCTGGGGCTGTCCTGAGGGTGAGCTCACCACGGGCTGATCTTCATCAGGGGAATTGGTGCACAGGTGAAGAAGACGGTGAGAAGGAGGAAGGATTTCCTGCCCCAGACATCAGAGAGAGCACCAATCAGTGGGGCACTTAGGAAAGAGAGCAGACCCTGGGGTGGACAGACAGACCAGAGGACAGAGAAACCCCTCAGTGAGAGCTTTCTACACCATCAGGAGGAGATAACCTATTCCTGATTGCTACAAGAGCTACCCTGCTACAACAGAGCAGTTTATTGAACTCCCCACACCCTTTTAGGGAGAGAAAAGCAAATCCTCAGCCAGCAAAGCCCCTCTGAGCACTCCTGCTCCCTGCAGAGCTCTGCCCCTGCTCTGGGCATCCAGGCAGCCCTGGCAGGACCTGGAAAGCTGCTGGCACAGCTCCACCATGGCAACAGCTGCTGCACTTCTGGGGAAAGCTTCCTCTTGTAGGTGGAGACAGGACACACATAATGAGAAGCCAGGGCCATTAAGCACAAATAAAATTATTCAAGGCCTCTCCACATCTCCCAAGCCTGAGGCAGGCAGGGCAGAGCCTTTCAGTGCTGACAGGAGTGCCCTGAAAACCCATCTGAGGCTGTTTTCCAAGATCCTCTTGCCAGAGACGGCCAAGAACTGTCTGTGTTGCCTGATTCTCCAGTCAGAACACAGGATTGTTGCCTGTTCACAACTGTTGCCTGCAATTCTGCTCTGGGAATGCTGGTCTAGTGCAAGAAGCTCCCCAGTCCCACTCCCAGTGCCACAGCACATTCCCACCTCCTGCCTGGAGGTCACTGAGGCCACTTGTTTCAGCTTCTATCACTAAAAAAGTTCAGATGTCACAGATTCTTCATTCTGTCATGCTCCAGAGGATGGGCACAGGGCTGATCTCATGATGAGAGTATTTCCAGCTGAAACACACAGCTGCTGTAACTCCAGCCCCACGCTGACAAGCAGCAGTTGTCACATGCTGCCCCACGTCTGTGTCCTTCCTTTTGCATCAGGTTTGCCAGAACCCCCTCAAAGTGGCCAAATATCAGCTGATATCAGCAAATTAAATAGACAATAATGGCTTGTTCTTCTTGCATCAATGGCAGATTTAAAGGAAATCCTGGAAGGAATATTCCTTACCTTGACTCCATGAATCAGGCCATTCATCAGGAACGTGTGCTGAGGAAAAGTCTGGTGTAAGACCTGGAGGGAAAACAAATCAAACCAAATGAAAAAGTCAGAGCTAGCAACTTTTGCAAAATTTCCGTAACCATCTGCCAGCCAGGGGCCTGGAAGGGCACAATTCAGGGAAAAGGGGAAATATCCTGCCAACAATGCCTCTGCCTGCCCTTTCCAGTGTGGGAAAGCACTGTTCCTAACATTTCCCAGGTCTATAAATCGTTCCAGCATGCTTGGGTGAGGCTCAGAAAGCCTCAAACATGCCTTTCCCCATCACCTGAACCCCTTCTGGTTTCACTTTTACCACCCTTCTGGTTTCACTTTTACCACCACATCACTTCTCTGAGGGTCCCTTTGTGCTGTCTGTATGTTTGATTTGCATTTTATATTACCAGGCTAAAACATCTAAATGTTTTTGCATAACCAAAGACCCCTTTTCCACAGATCCCCAAGGAAAGGTCGTGTCAAGGCCTTAATTCCCAGGAGAGCTCCCATGGAGACACACTCACCGTCAGCATCGGTGTGGTCAGCAACCCCCAGGCAAAGAACTCCAGGAAAATCACCACCACGGCGTGGTACACGCTGGGCTCCCCGATCCCCTGTCGCTGCAAGACAGAGCAAAGTCAAAAACCTTCCAGCAGCCTCGTCCTGCATTTCAGAGAGCTCACACAGCTGAGCAGGCTCCGAAACACGACCTCAGGCAGCGAGAGATGCTGCTCTGAAACCTTCCTTCTGTTCACAGACTACGGACAGCCCAGGATGCTTCAATCCACCCCCAGCGGGACGTGGGGGATGCCCTGCCCGGGCCCGGGACGGTTTTGCTGCCCAGGAACGAGAGCGCACCGGGAAAGCGGCACAAGGCACAAGGCGGGCAGGTGCAGCGCTGGGCCGTGGGATCCTTCGGGCTGCAGCATCCGCCGGCTCCATCCGCGGGGCGGCAGGTGCAGCAGCGGCGCCCACAGGGGCGGCTTGAGGAGCGCGGCCCACCGGGGAGAGCCCTCACCCGGCACCGGACACCG
>WEIU01019460.1:406554-423722 GCA_013389925.1 Aegithalos caudatus
GGGAGCACAGCCTGCGGCTGAGCCGCGGCGGGAGCCTGCGCCTGGCTGCCGAGTACGACCCCTCCAACGCCCGCCTGCGTGTGCGCCTGGTCTCCGCCGAGGACCTCTACGATGCCCTGGTCGACGTGCGCAGCATCAACTGCTGCGTCTCGCTGTGCCTCAACCCCGGGAAGCTGCAGAAACAGCGCAGCACCATCGTCAAGAACAGCCGCAACCCTGTCTTCAATGAGGACTTCTTCTTCGATGGGCTGGGCCCCGGCCATGCCAGGAAGATGTCCCTGAAGCTCAAGGTGGTCAACAAGGGCAGCAGCCTTAAGCGGGATACGCTGCTGGGGGAGAAGGAGCTGCCACTCACCGCCCTCCTGTCCTGCCTGTAGGTACCTGCTACCAGCCCCGGAGGGAGCCCTCCCACCTGTGGGGCCGGGGCGAGGCAGGGAGGCCGGCTCTGTCCCCCAGCCCCGCTGGAGGAGGGTTTGGAAGGGCCCCCTGAGGAGGGCCGGGGTCGTGGCAGAGTATAGGGGTCCCCAGGAATGATGCTGCTCTGGGCTCTGCCAACACCAGCTGGCAGCCACAGCCTCTGCCTCTGCTCCCTCCCTGGTCCTGCCCTGGGGCTGCATCTCCTGGAGCCCAGCAGAAAGTGGGGAGCCTCCAGCCCACTCCCCACCAGGAAGGATGGAAGCACCTGTTGGACTCTTCCCTCCTTGTGCCTGCAGTCTCCAGCTGCAGGTTGGAGGTGGGTAAATCTCTGTAGCACACTTACGGCCACCTCTCAAAGCCCCAGAACCTGTAGTCAGATGACAGCTTTAATTTAAAAGACAAGTTTCTGGTCTTGGAAGCTGCAATGAAAATACTGCAGAGGTGACCCGAGAGTGGGCCAAGGGCAGTCACCCCGGGAGATGAGTCAGGTTTGTGGCTTTTGAGCCTTTCCTGGACTCATCCCAGCCCTGTGAGGCTGCCAGGTTGGCTTGGTCTGACACCTGCAGCCTCCCGGGCTGCTCTCCCTGCCCACCCCAGCACTGCCCGCCACTGCTGACCCCCAGTGGGAAACTGCTCATGGAGCTTTGGGAGCTTGGTTTGCCCAAATCCAGAGGCTGCCTGTGCCTCTCCCCTGCCCATGGAGGGAGATGCCAGGGGCTGGTGCCCCTTGCCCTGGGCACACAGATGGTCCCAGGCAGTGTCCCAGCAGATGTACCTGCTGACAAAAGCTGAGGTGACAGGAACAGCCTTCCTTGAGTTCTGGGGCCATCCCAGATGAGGCTGGGCACGGGGGCAGGCTGAGACTCCACAACCCTCCACCCTCCCCTGCTTAGGAGGGCTGAGATCCTTCAAGTGGCTGCACCCACTGGGCAGGAGAGATGTATCCTGTGGGATCACCAGGCTCCTGTGCCCAGTGGGGTCTGGCTTCCCAAAGTGACTGGCCTGGCTTTCAGTTTCCCTTTGGGGAAGGAGCAAGGTGCTCCCAAACCCTTCCCATCCCACCCTTCATCCCGGCTGACTGGCTGGGGACAGTGGGAGTGGGGATGGTGCCAGCTGGGGCGTTTCTGGGGTGGATTAAAGACTCTGTGTTGTTGTTTGGTGTGGTGTCCCCCATTGTGTTGGGCTCTGCATGTTTCCGTGCAGGGAGCAGGAATTGCAGCGCTCCCGTCCCTGCCTGTTGCAGCACGCGTGGACACACACAAGTGTCCCCTCTGTGTTAACCTCTGTGGTGGCAGTCCATGTTCCTTCCTTGTCCTTTTGCAGCAGATGGCAGATCTCAGTGTTGGCTATTTATATCCGAGGCTGATCTTTTGCAGCATTTTACTTCTGTCTGTAAATATGTTCCAGGTACACAAGGCGCAGTTCTGATCGTCTTTGCATGTCGGGGGGATTCAGGGTGATCGTGGCTGTTTGTCGAGCTTGTGGTTGAAAACAAACAGTGCAGGACATAAGGAGCTGACATGTCCATCCTTCACAGGGAGTTTCCCACCTGAGGCTTCCCTGTGCTCCCCCAGGAGCCACACGAGGAACGGGTCCTGCCCCCCAAGTGCCCAGGCTCGTCCTGGGGGCAGATGAAGGCTCTGGGGAGGGGGGGATAGGGAGAGGTGTCACATCCTGGGGTGTGGGGTGAACATCCTGCCCCTAAGGAGATCTGGGGCAGGAAGGGGACCCTGCCCAGCTGCCTGACAGCCCCTGCACACCCCACCTGTGCTCCCTGGGGTGCTGTGCCTGCGAGGGGCTGGGGGGACCTGGGTGCTGCTGGGGCAGGGGGCACAGGCTGCAAGAAAAGGGGGAACAGGAGCTGCGACGAAGACTTTGGTGCTCTGAGAGGTGACACATCCCCCACAGAAGAACCGTGTGCCTTTGGGTTTGGGGGAGGAGGATGCTGAGAGCAGGACCCTGGGCTGCTTCTTGGGTTGAGGCTGACCCCAGAGGGAGACCCAAGGGCCTGGGGGCTCTCATCCTGCTCCATCCCAGCCTGTCCCAGGGCTGTCTTGCTCGTGCTGGGTGTGTGGCCACGCAGTGAGCCCCAGGACGAGCTGCTGTGAGCCCTGCTCTCTTCTAGGCTGGTGGTGTGGGAGCCAGTGCTGTTGCTTGGATGGGTCTCTGCTGCTGGAGCTATTTTCTATTGTTCCTGCTTTGATATTTCTGTGGCTGGATTTAATGATGTATTTTTGGAGTGAAAAATATATTAATACCTGAATGGAATGTTTGTTTACAGATTATCTCCTCTTTTTAGTGCAATAAAGTGATTTCTAAAACAGATGCAGGTGTGGCCCTGGCTCCTGTTTTCCCCGAGATATTTCCTAGCATTATCCTTGAAGGCTCCCTGTGTGGGGAAGCAGAGCTGGAACCTCAGGACTGTCCAGACATGGGGCAGCTCTGCTCTTCTGGGTGCCGCTCCCCTTTCCAAACAGCCTTCCAGGGGCTCAAGGTGCTTCTGGAGCTCTTCCCTTCGTACTGCTGACCAGCCGTGGGGTGAGGTAGGAATGAATCTCCTGGGGAGAGGTGGGGACATGGGGACAGGTTCTGTTCCTGCTTGAGGGGGGGACTCAGGGCTGTGCTGAGCCATGGCACTGCCAGCTCACAGCCAGGGCTGTGGTGAGGGAGAGCCCCTTCCCACACTCTGTGGGTGTCCCTCCTCCTCCTCCTCCTCCTCCTCCCTGCTCCCCCAGCCTGACCCCTGCAGCCCCTCTCAGCTCTGGTGATGAAGGAATTGGTGATGGTTTTGTTCTCATCATTCCCAGGCTCCCTGCCCAGCTGACAGCATTCAGGTTGCTTTCTTTTCTCCCCACCTGCCACTTCCAAATCTGTTCCTAGCCAGATGCTGCTGAAGAAAAGAGGAGTATTTGTCTGTTACCTAAATGCCATTTTTCTAATTTCCACAATTCTGATAATTTGCCATTTTTGTTAGCAATTGAGGCTGGGTGGGAACAGATCTGTTCTCTCACCTCTGGCCCTCACAGGGGTGGTGAAAGCAGCTTGGTAGGTGCTAATAATTTAAGTCATGCTTTTTCTAGAGGTCTAAAGCTGCAGCAGTTAGTAACAAAATGAGACTGATTAAGTTAGTCTGAACCAGAGTGGATGGGGTCAGGCTGAGCACACGAAAATCCCTGGAAAGTGTTCAACATTCAAAGCTCTGGAAGGAGCCAGAGGGGTGGAGAGGGGTATCTTGTGGGGGAAGATTTAACTCTGAATTTGTAATTGAGTCACCGTGGGAAGGAAATGCGTCTGCCTTGCTGGACCTGGGAGGGTTTGGTCATGCTGAGAGGAGAGCCTGAACTGGGAGCTGCTGCTGGGGAAGAGGGTGTGAAACATCCCCTCTCCAAAGGCAGACCCTCGGCTCAGGGGATGCCCAGGTGAAACCCAGCCAGGTGAAATTCCAAGCCCCGAGGGTGGCTCTGCCCATCGCTGTGCACCCCGAGTGATGTCTGAGCCCTGGGAGATTTCCCCTGCACAGGGATTCCTCTGGCCAGGGGTTCCAAGCCTGCCACGGCTCTGGTGCACATTCGGGTGGCCCAACCTGTGCAGGAAACTGAGGCAGAGCAGGGGAGGCCGGGTGTGGAGGAGCCCTGATCTCGGAGTGAGGCTCACCTGGGCCAGAGGCACACACAGACCTCGGCTATTTTTATCCCTGTATTCCCACAGAGCGAGGGACTCAACTTCTGAGAAAATTGCCTGGAGCTCATTTAGCCATGGCATGATGGCTGGCGAGGGAGGGAGAGGGCAGATTAAGGGCTCAGTCTCATCCAGGATGTTCGGCGGGGCCAAGGCTCCCGGGAGGGCTCCACAGTGAGGAGACCAGCGGGACTGTCCCTGCTGAGGGACACCCTGTCCCTGCCCCACCCTCCATCCATCCCGGGGGTCCCAGTGCCCAGCGCTGTCCTTGGCACTGCTCGGGGGTCCTTGGCAATTTTGGCTGAGCGGGGCTGCAACGGCTGCTTGTCCTCTCTGGATTTTTTGGGTGCTGTCGATTTTTTGGGAGCCTCCCCTGCTCCCGCGGGCAGCCCCAGCCCAGACATTTCCATCCCCCCACCCCCAACTCCGGCTGCCGATTTCCCGTTTCGGTCAGAAAAGCATCTTCCCGTTGCCTGGCAACGCTCGGCCGGTGGCGGGGGGGCTCCAGCGGGGAAGGGGGTGGCCCTGCGGGTCCTGCACCGGAGCCAACCGGGTTATGGGCACCTGGTTCTGGGCACCCGGACCGGGCTGGCTGGTGCGGGACCGGGCGCGCAGAGGCGCGGGGAGGGCGCGGACGCGATCCGGGCAGTGCCGGCTGCAGGGAGCATCGGCCTCCCCCGGCACCGCGCTCCTGCGCTTTATTGCCAGCATTTGTCTTCCGTGGCAGCGTGTCTGCCTTAAAGGGGAGAGGAGAGACTCTCGCTGTTACTGGGAGGAAAACAGAACTTAATTGAATCCCACAGTCTCTTGTAGCCACATCAGGCGAGAGAGTCACATCAGTGGAGAGTGGCACCCCGGCATCACTCCGCGGCACCCAGCGGTCTGTGCTCCTCCAGGGGACATGGAAACCCCCGGGCTGGGGTCCCAACAGCCCGCCGGGAACAGAAATGACCTCCAGCTCCTTGTCAGCCCGATGGCACTTGGCACTCTGCTGAAATGCAGCGCCGTGGTGAAACGCAGCAGCTGCCAGGGTGTACCGGGGGCAGGCAGTGCTGCCCAGCCCTGCCAGCCCCAGCACACTCTCCCTCTGTTCTGCTTTTCTGTTTGCACTTTGCTCTCCTGCTTTGAGGCTGGCAATTCAACAGGGACCTGGGCCCAGATCTTGCCTTCATTTCCAGGAAAAGGCAACCCGGGAAGCACTGCTTTGGACTCCCCCTCACCATTAATTCCAGTCCCTGTATCCAGTCTTGACTTGGGGCTGGGGCCATGGTGGGTGTACATTAAGGAACTGCAATGGGAGAGTGCAGGGAGCATGCAAGGATGGATGAGGGTGAGAGCAGTGTCTGCCTTGCAGGGTGGATGATCTTTCCTGCCTCTCCTCACCCTTTCCAGTGACCTGCTTCTCACTAGCTGCCTGCTGGACTTTGAAATGCTGCCTCGAAAACGTTTGCAAAATTCCCAAAGCATCAAGAAGGCCGAAGTGGGAGGGGGGGAAATGCCATAAATAAGCAGACAGGAGGATTTGTTAAACGCCAGCAGCTGCTGGCAAACACTTTAATATCAGTGCAGTGGGTTGCTGATCGATACGACTTTTGGGGGTATGGGCTGATACCAGCACAGGGGGGCTGTGGCTGAGCCCAGGGGGGCTGTAGCTGAGCCCAGGGGGCTGTGGGGCACAGGGGTCCTGCTGTGGTGGGAGGCATCTGGCTGGACGCAGCAGGGCAGGGCTGGGAGGTGTTCCAGGTGTCCTCTTCTCCCTGCTTCCCACCCTGACCTCAGCTCCTGGGTGAGGGGAGGGGACATCTCCATCTCCACGCCCGCAGCGTTTGTGGTTGTGTCCCCCCCTGCCGTGGCCGGGTGGGCTGGGGCGGGAGCGGGGCTCCAGCCCGGCGTGGGACCGCGCCTGCCTGGCGGAGGCACCGGCGGCCCCGCCGTGGGAGCCGGGCTGGCATTGCCATGGCAATGGAGATAACAACGGCAGCTGCCAGGCGGAGAGCAGCAAGGGCAGGGATCTCCTGCAATGCCGCGGCCGCACTCCCGTGCCAGGGCAACGCTGGGATCCCAGCTGGGCGCCTGTCCTGAGACATCCCTGTCCAAGCTCGGTGATGGCTGGACAGCAGGGAGCACGTCTTTGCTGCGGCCCTTGGCACCCTTCACACCTGTGGCAGAGCCAGAGGCTGCACTGAGAAATACGTAGAAATATAGATTCAAACCCTCCAACCCGTCCAATGCCAGGTTATAATTAATTCCCATTTGCACTTCCGTCCAATTTCCCTCACATGGCTCCTGACCCAGACCAATTGTCGTATGAGGTTTCTGTAATTGCTAATCTTATCAAGCACATCGGTGTGAAGTGAGAATACTGCAATTAGCACGGGCAGGAGCCACAGGTGAGCTGCTGCTTGGCGAGTGTTTGTTTCACCTGTGCCAGGAGAGGATGTGTGCTGGCTCCAGCGCTTGCCAGGGCTGTTCTTCGCTTGGTCTGGGCAGGATGGGATCTTCAAGGTGACCGAGGCCAAACCACCGAGCACCAGGAGCTCCACGGTCCTGCTGGCAGCCTCTGCCGCGGTGGGGGCTCATCTTTCCCAGCCCCACATCACCATGACGCTGCAAGGCAAAAAGTCCTTAAGCAGCCCCAGACCCTCTGAGCCGGCTCAGACAAACAAGGTATAAACCCTCCGGAGATCCTGCTCCAAGCTGCCGGTTGGGAACCGAAGCGCTTTTTTGTGGACAATCTGTTCCCTCCCACTGCCCTGGCTGCCTGCCCACCACATCTCCCAGCAGAGGCATCGGGTGGCGAGAGCAGGTCTGGCCACCGGGGCAATTCCATGGGAGCCCCCGAGTGCCACAGGGCAGGGCCGGGCTGAACAGGCAGTGCTGGCAGACCCCAGGACCAGCCACGGCTGCAGAGCAGCTGCTGGGAGCAGAGAGCAGCCCTTCCCTCTCCCAAATGTTCCTCCACATCAGGAGGGTGACCTTCAGCTGGGAAAGATGGGGCTCACAGGCTTGTCTGGAAGCGGCCAAATGCATTGTGGTTCTGTGGGGAGTTAAGGGGTGCCTCAGGTACCACAAACACCCCTGAGGCGCAGGGAGGGGGCTCAGACAGCCCCGGGCTGCATTCCCAGGTGCCAGGAGAGCTTGGGAGATGGCACACGGCAGGGGGTGGCAGGGTCCCCACCCTGGTGGCAGCTGTGGAGTCCGTAGGGTGGTGTTGCACGGGCGCCCACCAAAACCTCTCGCTTGGCCACCCCCAGCCGTCTGTCGCTGCTGACACTCACCGACAGGAATAAACTCCAACACCTACCATATGCTTTGCTACTTCTGCTGCCTGCACTCACTTGTTACTATCTATTTTCAAAGCTGGGGGAGCCTCTGCGTGGGGTGGCTGTTGGGCCAGGCCCCAGCAGTGGGGAGATGAGCTATGATGGGGGTGCTGGTGTTTCTGACACAGGTGAGTGCAGGGGATCTCTCTCTGGTGGTCTCAGCCGTGCTCTGTCAGCATCTCCCCCTCTCCAGCACTTCCCACGTGGGTACCAGCTCTGGTGCTCAGCTGGGCCAGCTGCTGTGGCAGTGGCTTGGGTGCTGGTGGAGCCTGCTTATCCTTCCCTGCCCAAGGGGTTTGGCACGCTGGTGCTGTGACCCTGCCATGCTGTGTCCAGGCACTGCCCTCTGGCTCAGCGGCCACTGTCACAGCTCACTGGGCACTGACAATGCTCCTGCTGGGTGGTGCCCCAGCCCATGTCCTGGGCTCCATCCAGCCCACTCATCCCTGGCCAGGAGCAGGACACCAGCAGCCTGACCGTTCCCTGAGTTGTTCTCTGGCACAGGGACATGAGCCAGGCTCTGGGTGTGGGAGCTGCAGCCTCAGGATTGTCCCCAAGGAAAACCACGGGAAGGGTGCAGTGAGCAGCACCTGCCCCCTGCCTGTGGGGAGTGGAGGATCCTGTGCAGGGATGGGCACAGCACTCCCCTGGCAGGATGGAAATTTAATCTCAGTGTAGAGGCGCCGTGAGCGGTGTCTCTTCCCCACTCTGAGCTGCTCCGTGTGTTTACGACTCTCGCAGCCAGGAAAATTCATCTTTTTTCAGGAGGAGATGCATCTCAGCTCATCCTCCAGGTGCCAGAGCTGGTGATGCTGTAAACGACAGAAGATCTTTACAGCGGAGCTCGGCTGGGCTCCTCGCACTGTCACCATCCCCGGGGCCGTGCGGGGGACAGGCGTGAGCAGAGCCCAGCGCCGGCCGCCGCCTTCCCCGGGGCACCCCGCGTCCCGCCCCGAGTTTTAATTGCACCATGCCGCTTTGATTCCTGGCTTTAATTACAGCCTAACGAGGTCCGGGCAGCAGGAGAGGAAAACATCGAGCTTAAAGGGAAACAAATCGGGAGAGAAAAGAACATTTACTGGTGACTAATAGGTCCGTGGCTCGGCGTGTGTGTTTGCCTGCCACAGTGCGGGACGTTGCCAGGAGGAGGAAAGGGGATTTCTTCCTACTTGGCAAGCCGAGCTGCACAGTGCAGTGCAAGGAGAGAGGATTTTTCCTGGGCCCATGCCGTTTCTGTGTTATTTTTAACGCCCGTTGCACAAAAGCTGAAACCCACCCTGAGCTCCTGGTAAACAGAGAAGATTTTGCCTGCTTTCACAGGCAGGGTCGGGGCTAAATAATCCAATGGTGACAGATGGGCACGTTCACACACTGCACTGGTTGCACCAGAGGAGATTGAGACTGATTTGGTGAGAGGAAAGGATGAGAGTTTCTGGTGCTGGCACCCAGAGGCCCGGAGCAGCCACCACCCTCACCGAGTGTCACCAGGCTGGGTGAGGGCAGAGATTGTGGTGCTGGGGTCCCTGAACACCAGCCCAGTTCCCTGGGAGGGCTGTGCAGAGAGGTTGTGGTGCTGGGGTCCCTGAATAGGAGCCCAATTCCCTGGGAGGGCTGTAGGACATGTGCCCAGGACTCTCTGGGGTTTCCTTTTGTGGCACCAACCCAGTGTCCCCAAGAGCTGCTGGGGGGTGGCCGGGGTCTCTCCATGGGCTGAGGCCAGGGAGGCTTTGCTGTGCTGGTGAGGGATGCCAAGGACAATCCCACAGGCAGGGGAGTGAGGGTGGGAACAGGGACATGGGGATAGGGACAGGAATGAGAACAGGTCAGCATAGCTCAGTGGTACTCCTGAGGGTTCCCCACCCTGCTCAGCACCATCCTGCTCCTCTCCCTTGGCCTCTGGGGTGGCCCCACAAACCTTTGTGTGGCTCCAGCTTGGCTGCCTGGGCTGTTCCCCCCACACCAGAGAGAGCTGGGATCTCGTTAGTGAGCTCTTGGACTTTGAGCATCTTGGAAAACAGTGCTTGCTAATAAGAGAAAAAGAATGACAGCAAATAAGCCCAGCCACGGGAACATGGCCTTTTCATCCAGCATTTTTTATTCCCCCACATTCTCCCCCCTTCCCTCCTTCGCCAGTGGATTGAAGCCACTGTAATAAAATTATTAAATATAAAAAAAAAAGGATGTAGCCCCCACCTCGATGCGGCAACCATGGAAACTGGATCAAGGGGACACCTGTACATTTCCATTCCGGGCTCCCGCTTGCTGAATATACAGAGGAGCACTAATTAAAACCCCAGTGAGAATGGCAGGCAGAGGGAAGGAGCCAGCCCTGGCAGGGGGCTGTGTGGCTGGGAGGTGCTGCTGGTGCGGGGATGGGCCCTGCCAGGTGTCCAGTGAGCCTTGAAATCCACCTGATGTTTCCTGCTCCCTGCAGGTCCTGGATGTGGAACGGGGTGCTCACTGCACCCCAACCACCGTGCTAACAAGGTGACCCCAGCCCTGATGCACCCCTGAGTACTGAGGGACCCTGAGAACCCCATCTCAGCCCCCAGCTCAACAGGGCAGGGCAGAGCTGGTCCTCAGTGATTTTATGCTTTTAACCATTTCAGCGGGAGGAAGCTCCCTGATCCGGCACATGAGCACCCCAGGAGGGAAAGGCTGTGTTTAACCTGCGGGTTTATTTTTATTGACAGCAAATGGCAGCGCCTGGAACATTCCCCGCTTTGGAGTTAATTTTTACTGAAGCTCAGTTTTAGTCATTGTTGTCTAAACCTGACTCCTCCACATTTATCCCACGGAAAAGCTCCCGCAGCTCAGCCCTCAGGATTTCAGTGGCCCCAGAGCTGGTGCGCGCTGCCCGCTCCTGCCAGCCCACAGGACTGACGGGTGGGGAAAGCTTCTCCTTTCACCAGAGCAGACGTCAGGCTGTCCTCTCTCCTCCTGCCGGAGGTGAGCAGAGCGCTGAAACCCTCTGATTGCCGATGGACGGTCTCAATTCATCCCCAAGTGCCCTTCCCAGCCGGAGCCCCAAGCGGGGCTGGCTCCCGCAGCGGGGCCATCAATCAGTGCCAGGGGCTCCCGCTGCACCGTGGCTGGGGCTGCAGCGAGGGCTCTCTG
Organism: Aegithalos caudatus; assembly: GCA_013389925.1. Classification (NCBI taxonomy): domain Eukaryota; kingdom Metazoa; phylum Chordata; class Aves; order Passeriformes; family Aegithalidae; genus Aegithalos; species Aegithalos caudatus. The sequence continues at coordinate 417,090 of WEIU01019460.1, forward strand.
GTCACTCTGCCTGGGCTATTTTCGCAGCAGGCTGCCTATTTTCTCTGTGTGAGCTGTGGGGATGACGGAGTGTGCTGAGCAGGTGACGATCCTCCTCCTCCTCGGCTCCTCTCCCCCTGTCAGGACGCCCTGGTCTGGCAGAGGAACACCCCGAGCAGGGATTTTGTGCTGCCCCAGCCCCAGAGCCGGGCTCTGGTTCCACAGGCACTGCCGAGGCTCGGTGCCAGCCCCGACCCGAGGCTCCGTGCCGGCCCCGACCAGCAGCTCCCACCAAACCATCGTCCCGCGGGGCTCTGGGAAAGGGCTCGACTTGGGCAGAGAGCGCAGGCACGCAGCTCAACTTTGGGGAGAAGAAAATTCCTCGTTTCCATGGGAACCGGAGGAGGAAAGTTTCTGGGGCTGCGGTCGGGATTCTGCCAGCCAGGCGAGGCAGCGGGACCCCGAGTCAGCATCTCCCCCCCTGCTCCCGGAGAAGGCTGGCCCCCAGCTGCCAGCCCCACTGCCTGTGCCCCATAGGTGCCCCCCGAGATGAGGGGTGCGCCAGGACTCCTCACCCTCCCCTTCGGAGCTGTGTCAGATGTGATCTGACATTTAGCTCTCAGCTCAGCCGAGGAGATGCAGCGATAACTCTAATCTGCTTTTCTCCTCCTCACGCTCTCCCTGGAGGCAAAAGCCGCTGCTGGGAGAGCAGGGGGGTTCAGGCAGCTCGGCACAACAGCACCGCAGCGCTGTGGGGGTCTGCAGTGTTCCCAGGACCCGGAGGGCTCCCAGCAGCACCAAGCCCTCCTCTCCCGGGCCATTCCACCAGGCAGTGGCTGCAGGCAGGACCCGAACGCTGGAGCTCCTTTGGGGACATCCCAAAGGGTGCAGGGACAGAGGCACAAGCACCTCGGGCATGGCAAACAGCCCCAAGTCCCCCTGCCACCCTGCCCCCTGTCCCTGCCACCTCCACACCCGTCACCCGTCTGCAGCCGGGTGTCAGAGCCACCCTGGCCTGTGACTCTCTCTTTCCTGGTGTCTCAGCTCCAATTAATGAGGCCCCTATTAATTTTTTCCACTTTGCAGCTCACGTCAGTGTCAAGCCTGCAGCGTGAGCAGCAGGAGGGAGCCGGGGCGGAGGGGAGATGGGTGTTGGGATCAACCCAGTAATGAGGCACGCAGGGGCTGAACCTGGCTCCACAGCTGGCCCGGGGTGGGAAGGGGTCCCTGAAGAGCAAAACCATCTCAGCATCCCTCCCTGGGCTGTGGGGCCCCATGATCCGAGTCGCAGACCAGGTTTGGTGGGGATTTGAGCCATCTTTGGAGCCTCCTGCAGCTGCAGGCAGAGGCTGATCCCCAAAACCCCCTGGGTGAGGGCCAGCCCTCACCACCTGCCCGGGGCAGCACCACCCTCCCCTTGCTGCGGGTCCTGCGGGGTGAAGCCAACACAACTGAGACCCCCGAGACACCCCCTGACCACCGGAGAGTGCCTGGAGCAGGGGGTTAATGATGCATCCAGACGGAGCTGACCTTTCCACCTTTCCACCTTTCAGCTTCACCTGCAACTCCCTTTTCCCTGCCATTATCTGCATGGATGCTTGTGGATTTCATTTCCATATTCATGGTGTTTTAATGACCCTGTAATATCTTTATGTTCTGCAATTAAATGTGGAATCTTTTTTTTTTTTTTTTTTTTTTTTTTTTTTTTTTTTTTTTTTTTCCCTTCTGCAGATTAGCATCTGCAAAGGATCATTTGTGGCATTTGAGCAGAGGAAGGGAAGCCTGTTCAGGGGGGAGACGGGGTTAATTAAACTTCAGAGCACAGCAGACTCCACCGCCAAATATCCTTCTTCCAGTGGGACGAGTGAGAGTGAGGAGGGAGCAGCTCTGGGCTGCTTTACCGTCAGATGGCTGGGCCGCCCCTGGGGCTGCTCCTGTGGGTGTTGGAGTGGCTTTAAATCGTGCAATCACACCCAAGGCACACGTGTGCACGCACAGGGCTCCAAATCTGCATCGAGATCCCCGTCACGGGCTGCAAAGCGGGACTGAACCGCTCCGGTGTCACCCAGAGCGGGCAGCTGGGGCAGGCAGGCTGTCCTCAGAGTCCTGGTGAGGCCATTAGAGCTGCGATCGCTCCATCTCCATCCCCGAGGCTAATGGACATCTCTGCCGCTGCACCACCCCCTCCCCGGGACAGTAATTGGGTTTCAGCCCTGCAAGATGGATGGGGCTGGGCTGAGAGCGGAGCAGGGAAGGACAGGAGGGGGCAGAGGCAGCTCTGAGCAGGACAGAACCTCCTTGCTCTCCATGCACCTCCCGTCCCCCTGCCCCACCAGCCCCAGACCTTGTCAGGGGTATCTCACACGGCCTTGCAGGATGGCTGGGGACAGCCAGGGGAGCAGAGCTCGGGTGGTGTCCAGGGGGTCTCAGCTCCTCCCTGGTGGGATGTGGTGGCCACCAGCAGCCCCAGCACGCTCCGTGCCTCCCACACAATCCCCCCCTCCCTCTCCCCTGGTCCTTTTGAAGCTGCAGCTGTGAACAAGATGTGAGTGTGAGGCCCAGGAGTGGCGTGTTTGGCGCATTGAATAAAGATGGGGACGAGAAATGCCTTCTCCTGTGGCTGTTTGATGTGAAGGGCAGCACTGAATTCATTAGGAATGCTGCCAGGCACCACCAGAGCCTCTGTCAGTGCCCAGGCAGCCACAGGAACACGGGCTGGTGCCCTGTGAAGGTGCCACCCCGTGCAGTGGCACACACAGGCAAATGGTCACACACTGGCCATGCCAGAGAACCTGTATGTGCACAGGGCTGGAAAGGAGGGCATCATCCCTGTTCCAGGGGCTGGAAAGGAGGGCATCATCCCTGTTCCAGGGGCTGGAAAGGAGGGCATCATCCCTGTTCCAGGGGATGGAAAGGAGGGAAACATCCCTGTTCCAGGGGATGGAAAGGAGGGAAACATCCCTGTTCCAGGGGCTGAAAAGGAGGGAGTCATCCCTGTTCCAGGGGTTGGAAAGAGGGCATTATTCCCATTCCAAGCCATTATTCCCACTCCAGGTGCCATCTAAGCCCACACACCCCTCCAAACCCTGCTGCCACAGGCTTGCAGCTGTGGTGGACACGGTGCCTGCACAATCCCACCTTTATCCACCCCACAAGGCTCCCAGCCCTCCCGGGTGACCCAGGGGAAGAGGGGCCTGGCTGCAAGCTCCCAAGTTCCCTGTCAGGACACGGGGGTGCAGGATGAGAGCCTGGCTGCAAGGAGGGCTGAGGGATGGCCAGGCTGCTCCCTCCCAGCCCTGCCGCCGCCTCCCGCTGCTCCAGAAGGATGCAGCGTTTTATCATCATCCTGTGAGGCTGACAGGCACCAGAATTAATGAGTTCCTCATCAGCGCTCCCTCATTTAGCTCCCTCCCCTCTGGGTTACACACCCACAGCCCCAGGCGGCAAGGAGGGAATGGGGAGGGGGGAGTTTGCAGGGGTGAGTGTGCAGGACACGTGCACAGGTAAACAAACACACCTGAGTGCCCGGCCAAGGGCTGGTGGGGACAGACCCAAGGCTGGAGGGGGTCGAGCTGCCCAGCCAGGTGGATGAGGGGTTCCTGGGATGCCCTGAACCACAGGGACATGGAGATCCTGACTTGGCAGAGGGGCACGGGGATCCTGGGCATAGCTGACCTCCACGCATTCCTCATTATGCATCTGCTGTTAATTAGTGACACCAGCAAGAAACACTTGCCCTCAGCATGAATTTCAAATGCAGGAGCTTCACCACCTGCGGGATGGATCCCCTGGAAGCCCAGGAGCTGTGGGGAAGCAGCAGGTCAGGGGGACACTGCACCATACATCTGTCCCTCAGCAGGAGAGGTTTTGTGTGGCTTTGCTGTCCCCTGGGCTGTCCCTCTGGCTGTCACCACACAGCACAGCATGTGAGGGAAAAGACATTCCTGTCCTCTCAGCGCTGGCCTTTTTGGAATGTTGACATCCTGAAAGGATTGGCCATCCCAGGGGTGGTTTATTTGGCAGCTGTGCCAACACAAAGGCTGTGAAACTGCAAACCCTCAGCGTGCCTACTTGAATTGCTGTCAAACCACATCCTCCTGCTGCAGCCTGCACTGCCAGCTGGGATTTCAGCACATGGGATGGCAGCCTGGGCGTTATCTGACCTGCAGGACTCACCCCGAGTGTTAAAGCCCAAGCCTGCTCTGAATTTACATCTGGAGATATCACACTCATTTTTTGTGAGCCCTGCAGAGGCCGTGATATGGTAAGTATTTTATTGTAAATAAATTAAATTTGTGCGTTGCGATGACTTGAAGTGGAAGGAGGAAGAGAGAGAGGCAGGCTGGGGGAACAGGACAAGAAGGGAGCTATATAACCATGATGCTCACCTTGACACAGCCATCCTATCACCTGTGCTCTCTGCCTCAGAAAACCTGGGAAAGGCCCCTGGGAGCTGTGTTGGGCAGCTGGGAGCCACGGCGGATCCTGAGACACCAGCACAGTTCAGAAGTACGAACACTCATCTGAGAGCCTCCACGGGTGTGGTGTTTGTGAGTAGCAGAGCTCCATCTAGCATTGGTGAGAGCTGATGCCTCTCTAAAGCCTAATTCACAGCTGCTTTGTTAAGCCTTGGAGCTCTCCTGTCTGTCAGCAGCCTCAAACAAACCCAGAGTCTTTTGTAGTCCGAGCTTGTCTGTGCCCTCCTCGGCACGGAGCCCACCCTGCACCCAGGGCAGGACACAGCCCCACACAAACCTCCCCTTTCCCAGGCAGTCAGTCCTTTACCAATACTGACACATTCTTTTTTCCTATCAACACTGCTTTTTTTAAATCCATGTAAGCTTTATTTTTTTTTTTTTTTTAATCTACAATTTGTTGTGGCTAAACACCCTGTAGCTGAGCTGCATCGAAGAAAAAGATTTTGCCCTTTGTCTCAGGGCTGCAAAGCTTTTCCAAGAAGCAGAAATGCTCACCAGGCAGGGCACAGGTGGAGGAGGGAAAGGAGGGCAGGATGAAGGGCCACCCTGGTTTTGCAGGCAGATCAACCCTGGATTTTGGGTTTAAAGTGGCCAAAACCACTTCACCCACCTGGTATTTGTTGTCTCTGTCCACAGAGCAGCAATTGTTCAAGAGCTGCTGTTGGAGTGTCCTGATGAGTCACCCACAAACACCTGGAGAGCCTGAACCACAAGGTATTCCACAGCCCTTCAGGCTTTTTAGAATGCATTTGAAAATCCCAGAACACTGAATGTCAGGCACTAAAATCTCTGATTTAGGATGATTTGGCCAGGGATGGGTGATGTGCTGCCTTCAGAGCCTGGCAGGGCTGCAGGATGAGCTGCCTGGTCATTCTGAGGACAGAAATCAATGTCCTGGGCAATGGAGGTGACTCCTGACAGGTGTTTCACTGCTCCCTCAGGGAAGTGCAGCTGCTCGAGGACACTCAGCCTGCAGTCAGGGCAAGCATTAAATGGAGAAGCAGAACCTGGCAGGGGCACTGCTCCAGAACAGACCCTCAACAACAAGTGGAGCTCTCCCCAGACCTAAAACCCCAGGCTTTGACTCAAACCCCCAACCTCTCTGGCTTTTGTGGCGACAGAGCACCCGGATGCACTGCTGGGAGCAAGGCAGAAAGCAGCAATTTTTGCAGACGTTTTTCTGAAGCTGGAGACGAGGTTACTCTTTTTATTGAACAAACAGCATCTGCAAACTGTTAGTCCTTTGAGAAGAGCCAGACAGCTCCGAGCAAGGGAACAAAGGGCTGGTGAAGTGCTCTGGTTCTCAGCTCGAGGGCCACCACCACTTCAGAAGCACTTGATAACACTTTGCTTCCTGAGCTCAGAAGCGCGAGCAAAACCCAGCATGGAAACTGCCAGGGTGGAGAGGCTGCTCCCAGAGATGGAACACGAGGCTTCTGTGGGCACAGCCACGGGCAGACCCGGGCACAGGCATTGGGATGAGCTGGATGATGACCCACGGGAGCTATCATATGGTGAGATCTGGTGGGAAATGTCCCTGTGTTCTGTGTCACCGAGGGAAGGGCTGCCTTGCTGGCCCAGCCTGGAGTCCTTGAGGGATCAGGGGGTCCCTGAGGGGCTGTAGGGATGGAGGGGAGCCTGGCAGGGCCATTCACTGCAGGAATTCCTGGAGATGGGTTCCTTTGTTGTGCTGGAGGATTGTTCTCTGGAAGCATGTGGTCATCACCAGTTAAACAGAGCTGGAAAAACCCAGCAGGCAGCTTCCACAAGTGCTTTTGGGGCTTTTGAAGCACAGCCACAGCAAGAAACGATGAGATAGTGTCTACACACCAGTCCTTGCGAGGCACAGACCCTTCTCTCTGGGCTCCAATTCCTATCTCCCTCTCCTGTGAACTCTAAATGACATTCAGTGACTTTTTATCAAGGGAGTGCCCAGTGAGGATCCCAGAAAATGTTTCCTGCAGGTTCAAGCTTCATGATACATGAAGAAGGCTGGGGTTGTGAGCACGGTTTTTCCTCTGACCGCTGTGATCCCCGGTGTGCCCCTGTGGCCTGGAGGAGCTGGGGATCGGTCCTGGGCCTTTCCACCGCCAGCCCTACCCGAGGGACCGGGCACAGAGGTGCGGGACGGGCCCCGCGCTGCCCGGGCCGCCGGTCCTGCGGGGCTCTGAGGGGC
>WEIU01019460.1:424357-440720 GCA_013389925.1 Aegithalos caudatus
GCCCGGAGAGCGGCGTGAGGGGGCTTCGGGCCGGCGGCTGCGGGTGGAGAGGGCGGGCGGAAAGGCCCGGGGGCAGAGCGGGCTGGGAGCCCCGGGGTTGTGGCCCAGCGGAACCCGACAGCGCTGTGGGGTCGCTGGAGCCGGGGTCAGGGGTGTGGAGCTGTTGGAAGGGGCTCGCAGAGGCTCTCAGGTGAGAGGCGGCCTGGGCGGTGCGGGAGCAGGGAGGTCGGGATCCTGGGAATGGCAGAGGGATGGGGAACGTGTTGGGAACGGTTGGCTTGGGTGGCCAGGATGGTTCTCAGCACCTTACCTAGGGGCCAGAAGGCAAGGGGTGCAGGTGGGGACTCCCCACTGCCTCCCCAGTTGCCATTTCCCTTGGTGTCTTGTGCTGAAACATTTCTGCCATCGCTCTGTCACACTTGGAGCTGGGGATGCCATTGCCCATCGACTCTTGCCATATCCCTCAAATATCCTTGGCCTGTTGTAATGGTTGTTGTGACACATGCACGCTTCATTTCCGTGGCGTGACCCTCATGGTGACCACAACATGGAACAAGGGTGCTGGGAAGATTTTGGGGTTCTCTGTGGCAGGATCTCTGATCCCCATTGGCTCTGACAGTGTCTTCTCCTAGGGCAGGGCTTCTCTTCCAGGGTATTTCAGCGTTCTGGATGAGGAAGGTGCTGCCTGTTTGCCCATCCACCATGCTCTGGCCTTTGGTGGAACACCAAGGCTGTTGAAATCACTTGTGCCAAGGTGTTGTTTGGGCACATTGTTGGGCCAGAGTGCTGCCTTGGCACACTGCACAGCTCTGGTTCAGTGAGGTCTGTCCAGGGGACATCCAGGAACTGTCACTGTCTCTTGGATGAGGTTTGGCTGTGGAGCATCTCTGCTGTGACACTGCACAGGTGTGATGGGGCTCTGATCTTCCTGAACAGCACAGAGGGTGGCCCATATGTTGTGTCATCTGATCATTCTTTGGTCTTTCAGAGACATAACTTGCAGGACAAATCTGTTTCCATCTGTGCTGCTTCCCTCTGGATACATCTGGAGTTTGTGGAAAGTGGCCCATGGGGACAAGGAGTGTGGACAAGGCAGAGAAAGCAGGAATGCTTCTCAGTGAATGTGAAATATGTGTTAGACTGGCTCAGAAAACTCTGTTAGTTATTGAAGGGTAACACTGGAAAGGGAAATTTCTTTATTTCCCTCACTGTTTTGCTAGAGTGGTTTCAGTCTGGAAGGTTTTTTCAGGGTGGACACAATTGGCCTCACACTGGGAAATGACTCTGTCAGGGCAGAAAGCTCAGACTCTGCCCATGTTTCCTAAATGATGGCTGAGCTTCATTCCATGTGCTCAAAACCTTGAGTCCACACCTAAGGAGGGAGTGCAGGAGTCATCCCAAAATACAAACAGGAGAGTGAGCAGTTGGCCAACCTCAGTGTAACTTCTGAGAGGGAAGTTGCTCTTATGCCTGAGCTGCAGAACCTGGGAGGAGGAGAACAGTGCTGGGGATGGAAAAATGAGATTAAAGGAATTTAATCTTCCTTTTTTCCCCCCAAGATTAAATGCCCCATGGGTATAGGAGGCAGTTTCCAGCATCACAGTTCACTGTGATAATAACTGGAGTTCCCTGCTGCGACCTGTGGTGGAATCCCTCACCAGCAGTGACACCCTGGTCCAAAACTGTTCTCTGTGTTTCTGGTGCATGCCATGCTCTTGCATTTCTGCCTCCTGTGTGATGTTTGGATTTGAAGTGTCAGGCTGCACCTACCTCACCTTCAGACCAAGTAACTCCACATCCCATGGCACTTGTAATCAGGGCAATCAGGAATATTCTGTCATCAGTTACATTTTTAAGCCAGGCCTGCCTTTCTCTTCTGTTCTTTTGACTCTTGTTTCTGTGGTTTCTGGATTTGTGAATAATCTGAGGGATTGCTCTGTTCCACATGTGTTTAAATTTGGGCATGGAGTGGGCCATTTGCTTTGTCTGTCACTTGTTTCTTGTTTCCTCAGCCCCGTCACAGCAGTTATTCCATGCTGACTCCAGCATTCCCACCTGCTCTGGTGCTCCCTTACTGCTTCAGAAAACTGAATTCTTGATTAGTTATGGAATTGTCACACTGTGGTAGTGGCCATTCCTCCTGCTTTCAGCACCTGGGTATTAATAGGAGATCTCACTGTTCCTCAGGTATTCTTGACACCTTTTCAAGCCAGCCCATCCATGCCAACAGCTTCAGTCTTTATTTTCAGAGGCTTTATTGATCCCCAGGCAAGGAGGTGCCATTGATCTACAGATCCTTGCCTAAAGCACAGGGAGCTCTGCAGCTTGTCCAAGACCTGGAGGGAGTAAGGGTAGACCACACCCTTTCCATGAAACCACTTGTTTGCTTGGAAGGATTTATACAGGAGGGTTTTGTGCTTGGTCACATTCCAGCAAAGCCCAACAAAGGCACATTGACACTTTCCCGACTCCCAGAGCCATTTCCTGGTATGCCCATCCTCAAAATGGAGTCTGTCCTTTTCTCTTTTCATCATCCCATAACTTCTCCCTTCTCTTCTGGTGTGCACAGTTGCAGGGCTGTGTCTGGAGCCAGAGTGGGCTCTGAGGGGGTTATCTTGGGGGATGGTGGACTGGAGGCATCTTCTTCATTATTATGGAATTTCCAGTCTGTATGTTGAGAGTTGAAGGAATTTACTCAGAACCCGCAGTCTGTGGTGGCTTCTTTTGGTGAATTCTTCTTCTTGTTTTTGGAGGATAGATTTTAATGTGAAGCTATAGTGTTTTTTCTTAAATAAATTGTAAGAGGCTGCTATGGAAGGCTGTGAATGTCCTGGCTCCAACTGAGTAAGTGAGGAGTGATGGTGCACAGCTGAGATTGTGGATGGCTGAGTACCCAACACAGATGTCACTGGGGACTGACTGGCATTTCCTTCTGCAATCAGGTGCTGTCAGTCACCCAAAAGCTTTGGTTGTTTACCTGTTTGCTCCCTGCCTGGGCTGAACTTGATGAACAGCACTTCCATGCACAGCAGCCTGAGGAGCAGCAGATGTTCTGTCTGGGTTGTTTTCCTCAGCCCATGCTGCTGCCTGAACTTGTGACCGAGCACCAAATGCCACCCTGCAGGTGCCTGATCTCAGGCTCAGCCTCTCTCACCTCACCTCTGCCACTCCTGGTCCCACCAGGCTCCTTCTCTGCCTGCTCAGCTGTGCCTTTGCTGGTGCCCCTGAGCCCCTGGGTGCACTGAGGCATCAGGGAGAAGCCAGGCTGCTGTGGCTGGCTGCTCTCTGAAGGGTCAGTCCCTAAAAATGCTGTGCTCAGGCACAGTGTGTGTGTTTAGAATTATACCTGAGGGTCCAAGTCCTTCTTTTAAGTGAAGATGTAAACTACAAAGCTCTGAGGTCTCAGTCTGGTGAGGGGATAAGCAGTGAGTAGAGGTAAAATGGATGGAATGGAAACTCCTGGGCTGAGGGGAAGGCGAGGAAGGGCTGTTCAGTACACCCCATGAGCAGCACAGTTCCTGGCACTGCCCTGTGGGGACTGGGGAGCTTTTCCTTTGAACTTAAATGAATTGCATTTGCTGGTGGGGTGAGGTGGCTGGAAGGGTGTTGTGTTTTTTAGGAGAGCTGTCTCAGCCATGCTTTTCTCTTTCCCTGAAGGCCTCTGTTGGCCGGCAGAGCCCGAGGGTGGTGGCATACCCAGCCCATGGCCTGTGTCCTGGAGAGCCTGCCCTTCAGAGCACAGCAGGTACCTCAAACCCCTCTGTTTGGTGGTCTGGTTTCCTGTGGAAACAAAGTTACTGTGATCCCTTCTCCTTGCAACATCTCCCTGAGCTGTTGGTTGATTCCCGTGCTGTTTGACAGAGGAGGGAAGGCTTAAAGGTGCCAAAGCTCCAAGTGTCCATTTGCCCTTTCTTGAGTAAGGGATGCTTACCCTAAAAATGCCCCCAGGTGAAGGAAAGGCTGCAGTGTGTGCACACATGTTATTACACCAGTGAATCCAGTGAGGAGCAAGATACAAATACAGGGAAAACCTTCAGATTCAGCTTCCAGGCAGTTGTGGGACTCAAATGTGCACCGAACCAGGTTTTGTGCTGGTGACGTGACTGCTGCCAGTTGAGATCTCTGTTGTGCCTAATCTCCTCCCCTGGTTTATCATGTGCTCACACACAAGAAGGGATCATCCCTGGCTTTGTTGCATCCCAAGATTTGGTCCATGGTGGTGTTAGTGTCCAACTTCTTCTGATCCCTGCAGTTGTGTCAATGGGCTCAGCTGATCATCGACTGAACCTGGCAGAGATCCTTTCCCAGAACTACGGTGTGAGGGAAGAAAGGGAGGAAGATGATCCTCAGGAGAAGCAGAAATCTTTAGAAGAGCTGGAGAAAAGTTTCAGTGCCTCTCAGGTAAAGGCAGCAGAGGAGGGGAAGGGAAATTACCTGGTGGATTTGCTTGTTTGCTGTGTGCAGCCCTGAGTTCAGTTGTGGGTGGTCCCACAGAGACCTCAGTGGAAGACAAACTGTTGTTGGTGACAGGGAGTGTCTCTTCAGGCCAGCACAAGACTGGTAAAGGGATTTGCTCTTCCCCTTCCTCTGCTTAAATACAGTTGTGCTGTCTGGCATCTTTCACCTGTTTGAAATCTAGAATAAAAGATCAATGTATTTAAAAAATGCCCTAGACTGTATTGCTTTGGGGTGAAAGCTCCTGTCTTTTCCATACCTTTGAGAGGGACAGGTTACAGTGGGTCCCACCAGTGTCACCTGAGGCTGCTCAGAGACCCCAGAGGAGCAGAGCTGCCCTGGCTGCCTCTGCCTGTGCATGTTCCAGCTGGTGTGGTGCTCTGGTGGTTGTTCTCTTCCTGATGCAGCTTTGTCTCCTCTTGCTCAGAGCAGTGAAATGCCATTTGAGGAGCTGCTGGCTCTGTATGGCTATGAGGCATCTGATCCCATCTCGGAGCAGGACAGCGAGAGCAATGACATCACTCCCAACCTCCCTGATATGACTCTGGATAAGGTGAGAGCAGCTCTCTGCCTGGTGTCTGCACAGGTTGTTGAGGTTCCCCCCATTTCAGAGGGGTCTGCCTAGTTCTGGTGTTCCAGGGAGGAGCACAAGGTGCAGGAACAGGAGTGTGAAGTGTTTAGAGAAGGGAGAAAGGATATCTGTTTCAAAATATAAAAACTATGTATGGAAATTTGGTTACAAGTATTTGTACGTGGATGTGGGTGTGTGCAGAGCCAAGGAAAGTTTGTATCTTCCCAGTTGAAGATACAAATGACTTCCCATGACTCTTCCTGTTCTAGCCAAAGTCTGTAGAAAAGTGTGGGGTTTTGGGGAGGTTGGGGTTTTTTTCTTTTTCTTTCTTCTTCTTTTAAGATCTTTGGGATATTTGCTGCGAGTGGAGCTCTGCAGAAAAGGATGCTTGCTCATACTCACTGACTTCCATAGGAAGCCACTCATGACACTTGTTAAAGTGCTTCTAGGGAAAATAGTCTGGGTGTGGTGGGAGTGTGAGAATCTGTCTTTGGACAAGCTGTGGGAGGGTGAGGACATCTGTGGATGTGGCCACTGTTGGCCAGAAATGCTTTTACTCTAGGCCTCACTCCCCCTCTTACATTTTTTTAATTTAATTTTTTTTTTCACTTTCTTGTTGTTGTTAAAAGGAACAAATAGCGAAGGATTTGCTTTCAGGGGAAGAAGAGGAGGAGACACAATCTTCAGCTGATGATCTGACTCCATCCGTCACGTCCCACGATGCATCGGACTTATTCCCAAACCAGCCTGGCTGTATGTGTCACTAGTTCCTAAGTAGCTGCTGTTCACTTTTACATATGATGTGCAGGGGAGGGTGAGAATGGTTCTCTTAATTCTGTCAGTCTCCTGACATCAGATTTTCCACTTTTCCTCCTGGGGACTGTCTGCATGGCAGAGGCTTTGGGTAGGACAGGACAGAGCGTTGATGAGCAGTGGGATGAGGGGAGAATTGTCTTGAGCTGTAACTCAGAATACTGAGAGAGTGGGAATTGTTTTGCTGCCTGCTGTAATTGCAGTCTGAAAGATCAGTACCTCATCTGACATCTCTACAAGTGAATAAATTCAGTAGTAGTAGTGGAGTGATGTATTGTGGCAGTTTCCTAAATATTGGAATATGTGGGAAGCCAAAGCACGTGACAGGGACTCAGCATGAAGTGATGTTATTTCTTCTGCTGTCTTGCAATATTAAGGAGTCTGAGCTCCCCAGGTTGGCCACCCATGTGGCAAGTGTGCAGATTCTTTTACTTAAAGTGAGAAAATTAAAATGCAGGTAAGTTGTCACTGCAGACCATGCTGAAAGAGACTTCAGGACAGAAAGTGAAGGGAAGGAGAGGGAACATAAAGGGATAGAATAAAAAATTCGTAACTACAGATCTTTTCCTTTCCCACAAAGCAAACAACTTCCTTGCTGATGAAGACAAAGAGCCATGTTCATCTCCATGTGCTTCCTCCATGGCTGAGGACTCAGAGGTGGATTCCATCCCATCCAACGAGTGTAAGAAGGTAAATGACCTGAGTGCATTGGGAAGGGGGGGGCTCCTGTGTTTGAAAAATGCACGACACAAAACACTGTGTTATTTCCCCAGCTGGCTTCTTGATGCTTGCATTTTGTGGGCAGCAGTGGCAGATGTGGGTTACAAGAGGGGTTTTTAATACAATCTTGAAATTATCTTCTGCCTCAAATAAGGGAAGTCTGTTGTGCCTTAGTAAATTAAACCTGCAGCCTGTAGCCCTATAAAGGTGAAATGCTGTGCAGAATTCCCAGCAGGATTTACTGAAGGGGAACCATCTTTCTTAAAGAGAGGAGCAGGCTTCCAGATTCATCCTTGGCTGTGAAGATTGCAGGAGAACCTCTGCATTACTTTATTTCCAACCTTAGCTGCTTGCCATAGATCTTTTACATTAAAACTATGTAAATGCTGAAGGCCCCCACAGTATCATCTGGTTGGTAGTAAATCTTCTTAGTTACCCCATAAAATAGTCAGGGTTTACTAGAAATAATAGTGACAGAGGGGGCTACCAGTAAATAAATCAGCCTTGTGGTGGTGTAGTCCCTAAATTATGAAGTACAGCCTGCATGGAGCATTTCCTATTTCAATTTTCTCACCTCTCTGTTGTGGGATTTCAGGAGATCATGGTTGGACCTCAGTACCAGGCCACTGTTCCCATCCTGCGCTTAAACAGGCACAGGCAGAAAGGTAAGGCAGCCTCTTCTTTGTGCCTAATTTGGGTGTAGGGCTGCTGGCAGGGGGATTTGATGGGCTCTGGATCCCCAGGCCTGCTCTGTATCTCCAGGCTTGGCAACTTTCAGTGCTGACATTCAGATTTACTGGCTGAAACGAGCCTGAGTTAATAGGGCTGGGAGCACAGGTACAGAATTGGTGAAGCTCAGTGAGAACTGGGTTGGTGTGAAAGGTTTTTGCAGGAGGGGGTCTCAGAGAAGGAACACCCATATGGAGATGCTCTGATTTATTTTCTCTGACATCTTAAGTAGTAGTTAGTGTCATTCAGTGCTCCCTGGAGGTGATCTGTTTCTGCTTTTGGGATGTCTGCAGCGTAGACAGAGGTGCCTTGATTTGCAGATTGTGTCCAATAATGAGTGCAGTACGAGTGCCAGCTTGTTCAGCTTCTGGACAAGAAAGCTAAAGCGGTCTTTATTTGCCAGGATTAATTAATCAAAACAACAATCTCTGAGAATATGATAACAAAAACTTTGTCAGTCAACCTTTCTGAAACAATGGAAGCAAGCTGAGCCTGTGCCAAAGGCCCTAAAAGAGATATAAAGAGCTTATCTGCCTCTAAAATCAGGAGGGAAAATGCAGTGCCTTGAGAGATGTTTGTCATCTCTAGTGCTGAGTTGGAGTACCTAGAAAAGATTTCCTCCTTCCTCTGTCTCCCCCATGCATGTCTGTGCAGACCACTTCTCAAAGAGCAGCAGAATTCTCTGTTTGATTATCTTATTTCAGTGCTTTTTCTGTTAGCCTATGAGAATGAAGATCAGCTGCTTTGGGACCCAAACATCCTCCCTGAGAGGGAGGTGGAAGAGTTCCTGTACCGAGCTGTGAAGCGCCAGTGGGACGAGCTGTCCAGCAGCAGCCTGCCAGAGGGAGAGGTGGTCAAGGACAACGAACAGGTGAGCTCAGGGCTTCCTGCAGCCCACACAGACCCAGGTGGTGCTGGCCAAACAGTGCCACGTTCCCTGCAGAGCTCAGAATGAGCTCAAACTCCAGTGATCCTCGTGGATAAGTGAGGGTGTGTGCCCAGCTGCGGTCTGGGGAGGTGGGTTACCCTCCCATTGGGAGGACTGGAAAAGTCAGCAGATCAACCATTTCAGAGCAGCTGTGTTTACTTCAAGCTAGCCAGGTTAGATTCTGGTGGAACTGCATCTGTTGAGTCCCAGGGTTTGTAATCCAGTGCCTTAAAAAGTGGGGTAATCTCTGCTGGTGGTCAAGCTGGGGTTAGCAGCAAGGTGGCTCCTGGGAAACAGAAGTTTTACAAGACAAATGTGAGTCATGAGCGAGTTGGTTTGTGGTCTGGTGCTCAGGTACGTGCTGTGGATGACTTCCTTTTGTTTCCCAGGCTTTGTATGAGCTGGTGAAATGCAACTTCAATGCAGAAGAGGCACTGCGGAGGTTACGGTTCAACGTGAAGGTTATCAGAGGTGAGGACCCCCTTTATTTGTGTTCATCAATGCACATGCAACTCTTTCTAGATTCTGCACATCTCCTCCAACTCTTTCTTTCTGCTGCAGATGAGCTTTGTGCCTGGAGCGAGGAAGAATGTAGAAATTTTGAGCATGGCTTTAGGGTCCATGGAAAAAACTTTCACCTTATCCAAGCAAACAAGGTAAGGCTGCTCCCCCCAGGCCAGGAGCAGGGGAAGGAGGCAGGTGCTCAGGCACCAGAGGTGTGCTCTGGGCCTCTGGTGACACAGGGAGTTCAGGATGGCCGAGTTCCAATCCCAGGCTTTGTGTTGACTCATGCCAGCAGGTGATGGGCTGTTCACTGCCCTGCTCTGCCTTATTTTCCAGGTGGGAGAAGTCACAAACACCACTGACCTGCATGAGTGATGTCAGTTAATTACTGATTAGCCCTTTCTGGAGTCTCAAAAGTTCTTTCCAAACTCTCAGCCCTTGCAGTACTTCTGTGAATGAGTGAGTTGAGCATGTGGATGTTTCGTAAAGTCCCCTGGGGTCCTCTAGAATGGCAAGATGCTGTTGTAGGGAGAGCTGGGCCCCGGGACATGCTGCTGTGCTGGGAGTTGGCAGAACCAGAGAGTCCAGTTCTACCACTGGTTAATTGTAGGCATGTTGACGCTGGCCAGTGACAATGGATGCAGGTTTGCTCTCTCTGCTAAGTGTGCTGCTGCTGCAGGAAAGTCCTGCACGAGTGTGTGTGGCCCACACGGGTCTGTGACAGCAGCTGTGTGCTGTGGGGAGTTCTTTCTCTGGCCACCTCGGAAACCTCAGTACATGCTTCTGTTCTGCAGCAATGTGTCCATAGCCATGTAAATCACTGTAATGCACTTTGAATTTTCTGTGCTGGTTAAATGGGAAAAATAGCTCCTTGCTCCAGGAGATGCACCTGGTTGGGGGTGGCTGTCCTGACTGGGGTGTTTCTCCTCAGGTCCGCACCCGGTCGGTGGGCGAGTGCGTGGAGTATTACTACATGTGGAAAAAATCAGAGCGTTACGACTACTTCACTCAGCAGACTCGTCTAGGAAGGAAGAAGTACGTCCTCCACCCTGGAGCCACGTGCGTGGAATATTCTCACACTAAAATTAGTAATATTAACCTCCCAGTGAAGATTCCTGCTGCAAAGCACCTGCGCTTAACAGACTGCGCTTTCTTCTCCAGAAGGTTTCTGGGGTGGGAGGATGGAGGGATGCACTGGGTGTTCTCAGAGCACAAACACTGAGCTGGTGTGGGGAGGGAAGATAAAAGAGCTGTTTGCTTGCATGTGGACTTTCTTGTCCTTTTCTGTGCCTTGAAAGTAGTTTTGTTTGAGACAAACGCATCCACAGAAGACTGGGAACAGGATTCAGAGCTGACTTTGGTGAAAGAACTCAGTTTGATGAGGTTTTGGGAAAGGAGCTTTTTAAATTCAAAAATGCACTTATTTCTGGTGGTTTGGAACCTGAATTAATTTCCCTTTGAGGCAAATTCTTCCCTTTGAAATGTATGCTAATTACAGAAGGTACTTTTCAAAATACACCTTTTCAAAAAGGTTGAAACGGAAATCTCTTAATAGGTCAAAATGAAATATTGAAGCTGAATCAATTAAAAACATCAGATGAAGGCTTAGGGTGTTTTGGTTTTTTTTTAAATTCTGATGCAAGACAGGAACATAGCTGAAATCTTAAATCTTCCCAGGATAGGAAAATATGTTCTTATCATTTGCTCTTTGCTGGCACACTAAGGACCCACCGCAGTCATTCCATGAAACTGGGTGTTCCCTGGGCTTTTGACCATGTATTTATTTCCCTCTGGAATGGGCTGAGGCTCACAGAAGTAGGGGCAGAGCTCTTTAGGAAGCTGGAGAGCCCATTTTGGTTTATCATGGGCTGGTCATGGCCACATTGTTGTTACCTGAGATCACCTCCTCAGGGCAGAGTCTAAACCAGGCTCTGCAGAGCAGGGAGGGATGGGCATTCATTCTGGTGATGTCTCTACAGCCCCTTTACTTTATTTGTGATGGATTTTAATCCCAGTCACCTTTCCCTGCCTGCATCTCTCTGCTTAGCAGCTGGTGCCAAGGCTCTGTCTCTTTCTCCACAGGGATTTCACCGACAATGACCTGGATGGGGTTGAAGTGGAAAACACGAATCGTTCTCGAAGCTCCCCACCAATTCCCTCTGCAGCTGGCTGCCTGGATGCTCACTTTGGTCAAGATCAAATAGCAATTGAGAGCACAGGTAATTCCTTTTTGTCTGTCTGCCATGGAGTTTTGGTGTCAGCAGAGTCTTGCCTGTCTCTGCACTGACCAGGGATGACTATAAAACAGTTGTTCCTGTGTTGGGCTTGGAGGGAATCCCAAAACAAAAGGATTATTCACTGGGCACCTGAGTGAGGTGCTTCCAAAGCACTGACACAGGCAGCTCCTCCAGAGGCTGGCTTAAGGCCCCGGAGGTCAGGTCCAAGCTGCTTTCACCCAGAGCGGGCTGTGAGATCTGCAGGGAGCCCAACATGGGTTCATTCCCTCGCTGTCCTACCGCAGATGAAAGCTTTGTGTGGGCAGCTCCCAGGGGTTGTTGGCACGAGGGGATTGGATTTAGGGTTTGGCTTATCTTGCAGTGTGTCTGTGAGGTTTCCTTTAATTTCCATAGAAACACTGATGGCCTCCCATCTGCTGTCGGCATCTTGCCTTCCCTCTGGCAGGGAGATCCTGGTGGCTGTAATAAAGAAACCCCTGTGCCATCAAACAAATACTGCTGGGATTAGGTGGGACTGACCTGGGCATTTGGGCATTGTGTCCTCACTGTGGCTTTCTCTCCCTGGCTGTGTCCCCCTCTGTCCTCCCACCCGAGCAGAGCCCCTGAGCGTGGAGAGCACAGCCTGCAGCCTGGGCAGCATCAGCGAGTCGGGGCAGGGCTACGAGTGCAGCACCCCCTCAGAGACAAACTGCTCCTTTGACCCCTCGGAGGAGACGTCCTCGGGCGCCGGCCCCGTGCCCTGCCCACGCCACACTGTCACCCCCTCTGAGCCAGAGCTCTTTGCTTTGCCACCCGCGGGACCAGGACTGGCAGAGAAGCAGGAGCCGTTGCAGAACTCTGGTGAGACAATAACCATGGACTTCACTCTCCCTGCAGACATTAACGAGGGGTTGCCTTTAATTGCTGGCCCTGTGGATTTGGACAGAGACCCTGAGGCAGTGGTGGCCCCTGCACAAGTGTCCTTATCGGTCACAGATTTCGGTCTCATTGGCATCGGAGATGTAAATACTTTCCTGACTGCTCATCAGGCTTGCCCGGCGCCTGTGGCTCGGTCAGAGCCTCTGTCACAGTGAGAGTTTCCAGTCACAAATTTGTCACAGACCCAGCAAGGACTTTGACCTGACTGAGTGAAATTCTGGAACTTCCGCTGTCCTGTAGGGACAGTTTGGAGCTGTTGGTCGGAATCTGTCTTTCCATCCTCCTTGATCCAAGGCTACAGTGAAACCAAACACCTTTCTGCTCCAGTATATCCTGACACAATCATGCAAAGTGGTGGCTGGCTTTCCTGAGTGGGGAGGTCCATCACCCCCCTCCTACGCTGACCAAGTGTCACCACAGGTGATGCCAGTCTGCCCAGTGACAGGGGACGTGTCCCTTGGCCCCAGTGGGACGGTCTGAGGGCAGAGGTGCTTTGAGAAGAGGGATGTGTCACCACAGGGATGTGTCACCATCATGGTGAGGGTGCAGTCTGGGGGTTGGAGAGCTTGGGAGGGCTGCAGGGCAGTTTCCTGCAGGGACGGGCACGGCGATGCCAAGGGAGGCTGAGGAGTCTTGGCCCTTCTCCCACGGGCAGCGTGTTGCAGTAGGAGCCACTCACCCTGTCCTTCTCCCAGCAGCCATGGGTCATGGCAGGCACAAGCTGCTTCCCCCTGCAGCAGCCACGTGTTCCTGACTCTCCACCAGCTGTAGGTGGGACGTGGGCTGAAGTGTCAGGTGTTGGAAAGGGATGCTGTGTGTGCAGCAGCATCGTGTGCACTCGAGTGCTTCTCACCTTCCTGTGCAGTGCTGGGCCAGGGAAAACTTCTGTGGGGAGTAACAGGAGCTTCTAGACCCACAGGGTGATGCTGGCCCAGAGCTGTGGTGCTGCGGCTGGCAGGGGATGACCTGATCTTCACTGAGCCACAATGTGAGAGGGTAAAAGGCAGGTGAAATCATCTCTGACTTCCCAGTTTGTCCCAACAGTTTGTCAGCAGAGGGAGGAGGTTGCTTAGCTCCCAGGGTGTGGAGTTTGGCATGTGGGTGTTAGCACAATCCCAGGCAGGGGAGCAGAGCATCCCTGGGCATTCCTGCTCCACAGCATCCCTGATCACTCCTGCCCTTCCCTGTGTCACAAAACAGGCTGTTCTGGGAGGAAACTGTGTCTTTTCTGCCATGTCCAGGGAGGTGCCAGGAGCTGTGCAGAGCCACAGGAGCCTGTCCCTGGGTGTGCTGGTGTCCAAAGCTGCTTCACTTTCCAGGTGTGTTCCAGGCCTGGGATTGGCCACTGGCTCTGTGTGTTCTCATTCCTCTTTTTCCATGCAGGGAATGGTCTCCACTCACCTGCTGGGCAAGGATCTACTGCAGACAGTCCTCTTCTCCAGCTGTGTTCTGCAGTTGAGAAGGGGCTTGGGTTGAGGGTTTTTGCTTGCTTTGGTAGAGGCCTTGGGGCTGTGATTGTGCACTTGGCACTGCCACCAGTGGATTTGGCAGGTACCTAAACCCACAAGCCTGCATCCTCCCTTTTACCTGGCCCTGGGAAGCTGTGCCCAGCCCTGCAGCAGGAGCACAGAGACAGCATCAAACAGCTCCATGGGATGTCAGGATTAGACCTTGTCTCATCTCCTAAGCCCCAGATCTGGTTTGCGTGCTTTAGCAGGGGTTTGCTTCGGTCCCCAGCACTGTGCTGGGAGGTGCTGAGCCCCAGGCACTGCACCTGCCTTCACCTGGCATGGCTTTGCCAGCCAGATGTGGTGGGCAGAGGCCTCCCCTCCTGGCTGCTGGGAACAGAAAGCAAACACGAGTGCCTGCTCCACAGTGGAACTGCCCAGGCTGTGATTCCCCTTTTCTGGGGGTAAGAGGAAGCTCCTTGGCTGAAGGGAGAAGAGGAGGCAGGGTGAGAGCACAGGCAGCCCTCCCAGGGAGGGCCAGGCCTTGGCATCTCCTCCATCAGCTGAGAACAGTCTTAGCTTTCCTGAAACCATTTTTTTTCTTTTGGTTTATTTCAAGCCCTAGTGAAAGGAGAGGGGAGCTGGCTGAGGCAGAAATCTCTTCATGTCCTTCAGTGTTGTTTACAGATTTGCATGGGGTCTTTCAATACGAGTGCGGCGCTTTTTCCACGTAACTTTGAGGGAGAGGGGTGAAAAAGGCTGGGACGGGGAGTCACTGGGGGAGGAGGTTTTTTTCTGGTTTGTTTTGTTTTGTTTTTTTAGGGTTTTTTGTTGTTGTTGTTGGGGTTTTGTTTTTTTCCTTCTTACAAAGCACATTCACTTTGAGCCGCTCCCAATGCTGGACTCTTTTCTCCCTTGCCCCCCAGCCCTACACTGTGAAGTGACACTGCCTTGAAGACCCCTCGCCGTTATTTATTTAATTAAAAACCTAATTTGAAAGTGAGCCAGAAGTCTCTCTTCTTTTTGGAAGCCAAAATGCAACAGTCCAGTGTATGATGATAGTGAAGCAAGAACAGGGGTCCCTGCCTCTGCTGCCTGATCCTCTCCTGCCCTCCACAAGTGCTCTCCTCCAGGCAGGGCAGGATTCCCTGTGCCAGGGATGCCCTCCCAGCCTAGGAGGAGGCCCAGAGTTTTTCCCTTCCAGTGCTGCAGGTGGAGGGGGCTGTTTGTTCCTCTTAGAGGTGCCCCAAGTCTTCTAAAACCCTGGCAGCCTGTGCCAGGACTGGGTCTTTCAGAGGCAGGGGTGCATCCAAACTTCAACCAGAAAAAGCTCCTGGAGGCAAGAGAAGTGTTCCTGCTGCAGCTGCATTGTGTTTCCCCAACACACAGTCTCTGTTCCGTCAGAGACTCCTTAAATTCTCTTCTCCTGCTTGTGCTTGGGCTGGCTGCCTGTCCCGGGACCCCGAGGGTTCCAGCTGTGCAGTCCCGCAGCTGTGCCCCGCAGGGATGGGTACGAGGGTGGGCACAGCCCAGGGTAGGAGGAACGGGAGCGGCTTCCCCCGTTCTTCGAGGCCCCGACGAGCAGCGGGAAGCGCGGGTGCGCTTGAAGCCTTCGGCTGGGACCGCCCTCCCTCCCCTCCGTAGCATCCTTCGACACCAAACGGCGGCTTCGGCCCTGTGCGACCCGAGCGCTGTTCCCGAGACGGTGAGAGCAGCACGACCAGATCCTCCGGGTTCTGCAGCCCCCCGAGCTCCGGGGGAGATTCCGGGCCGGGCTCCGCAGCCCCCCGAGCTCCGGGGAAAGGTCGGGGCCGGGCTCCGCAGTCCCCCGAGCTCCGGGGGAGATTCCGGGCCGGGCTCCACAGCCCCCCGAGCTCCGGGGGAGATTCCGGGCCNCCGAGCGGCACCGCCCGCAGCCTCGGGCCCCCGGGAGGCAAAGTCCTGCGGCGGCCGTGCGGCGCTTCCCCTGCGCGTTCCAGCGCGGGGGGATCCGCGCTGTGTCCACACTGTCACATCTGTGCCCTCCCACACCCGGGACTGCTAGAGGCTGTGAGGAGGGGGGATTTATTAGCGCTGAGACAGTGTCTTAATCTTCTCATACACTCCACGACACAGCCTGGGCATCCCCCCACCTCTCCTGCCTCGATGTTCTCAGTTGTTTGCTTGGGGTAACACAGATTTGTGTGGGGCAAATCCTGCCCCAGCAGCGTGCCAGGGACTCCATGGCACTGGAGGGCAGGAGGGAGCTGCCCTGGGGCACATCAGGGCAGGGGAAAGCTGGCCCATGGTTCTGTTCCCTCTCCTGAAACTCCATGGCCGCCCGAGAGAGTTTCCAGCTCACTCGGCTTCCCACAAACAGCCTTGACATTCTCCACAGGCCACTCACTCTGCACTTCAATCACCCGCAGTTATCAGCCATGGGTGGTTTCTGTGTTATTTATTTCCTTCCCCAGACATCCGGCATGGAGCAAACAGCCGGGATGCGACTGTCCCTGCTCCCACCAGGGAATTGCTGTGGGACCTGTGCTCCAGCCTTTGCTCCTGTCCCCATTCTGGGTTTCAGCATGTCCCCAAACCCAACGGGAAGCACCGGGAGCCTGTTCTGCTCCCAGGACGTCTGAGGCTCAGGAAATACAGCCCCATGTCTCAGCGGGTAAATCAGCTCCTGTTTCACCCCGTGTGCTCGCACCGGTGTCTGCTGCATCCACAGGCTCCTGGACGTCCCTGCTTCCTCTGAGGAACCCATCTCGCCACCGAGCCAGCCTCACGTCTGCTCTGCACAAGCCCCCACCACTGCAGCCAGCACGTTTCAGGGACAGAATTTTCCTTTTTGCCTCTTTTTTTTTCCCCTCGGGAAATAGGCCCGAGGCGGGTGGGGCTCGGGCGGCTCCCAAAGCAGCCTCGCTCGCTTTCTTCTCCCCCTTCCCCTTGACGGGAGGGAACCGAGCCGAGGCGGGGTGGGCACCGGGGGGCTCGGGAGGGCCGGAGCCGCGGAGGCCGGAGCGGGGCCCTGTGGAACGGCGGGGGACGAGTGGGGTCT
>WEIU01019460.1:452010-477597 GCA_013389925.1 Aegithalos caudatus
GGGGCCCGCGCGGCCGGAGGGTCCCCGGCCTGTCCGGTGCCAAGGATGTTCCCGCAGAACAGGCCCCCGGTGAGCCCGCGCGTGGCCTCGTCCCCTCCCAGCGGTGCCACCACGGCCCTCACAGGGCCTGCACCCCAAAGCCCCGCTCCCCGCTCCGTGCTGACTATCAGCCGAGTGCTGTTACTGTCTGCGATGCTCGGGAGCGATGCTGTGCCTCTTCCCAAAGCGGTGCTGTGCCTCTTCCCAAAGCGATGCTGAGCCCCAGCGCTGCGGGTCTGGGCTTTGTGAGGTGCTGGGAGCAGGATTCACCAGGGCGTGATGGTGGGACGGTGACGGGCAGGCAGGGAGCTCGGCTGGGTGAGGACAGGCCACTAGGTCTGTGCCATGCCCAGTGCCAGCCATGGTCATTAATCCTTTCTGGCTCGGTGGCCAAACTGATGCTGACAGTGCCCTTGGTGCCTGGTTGTGACCAGTTTCCTCTTCAATAACTCCTTGTGCCACCTCCTGCATGTGCTGCTCTCCCAGATGTGCCTGTAGCCTCTTCCCTGGGTGCAGGGACCTCCCGAGGGATGTGCCAGCCTTGCTGGGCAGCAGCAGTGACCCTGGAGGTCCCATCTCTGCCTAGGCCCATCTCCAGGCACCCTCTGCTGCCTCAGGAGCTGCTGTTGCTGCCAGTGCCATCCCCAGCACCCCTCAGTCCCTCAAGCTGACTTACCCAGAGACCTTGGATCGCATCAAGGAGGAATTCCAGTTCTTGCAGAACCAGTACCACAGGTGAGAAGCTGCCAGAGTTCACATGCCACTGTGTGAACTGGGCCCTTCATGGGTGCTGGGCAGCAGCAGGCTCCTCTTGGCACTGGGCAGCACCATCGATGTGGACTGGTCCCTCCAGAGGATGGCTGTGCCAAACATCACCTTGATAGCTTGAAACGACTCAGTTTGAGGGGGAAACTCAGCCTTTGCCTGCCAAAAGTCCTAGAAGGAGGTGCTGGCTTCCAGCACCCAGCTCCTGGGCTGAGCCAGAGCCACCACTTAGTCCTGGAGTCCCTCTGATCTGTGAGGCTGCTGTCCAGGATCACCTCCCCTTCCCCACACTGAGCGGGGCAGAGTGAGGTTTGAAACCAGCTGAGCTTTGCAGCTCACTCCATTTGGGAAGCAGATGCTGGGGAGGGGGTTAAGAGTCCGTGCAAATTGCTCCCTGATGCCCAGATCCCTTTGCTGTCCATCTCCTCGTTATCAGCCCCTTCCCACCCTCTTTTGGGTGGTTTTCTTGGCTTGTGCTGGGAAATGGGATTGAAGCTGAGGAGGCTGAAGCCTGTGGTACACTGGGAGGGCTCATGCTCTGTCCAGCCAGGGAAATCCTGTCACTGGGAGGACCAAGGGGGGTTGCTCCTTCTCCCTCTCTCTCCTCTTTATTTTTACAGCTTGAAGTTAGAATGTGAAAAGCTGGCAACAGAGAAAACAGAAATCCAGCGTCATTATGTCATGGTTAGTGAGCTCCACCTGAAAGGAGAAGGGTGGTGTGGGATCTCCTCTGAACCATCAAAGGACATGCAGGGATGCTTTGCCTTCCCCTTGCTTTTGGGTTGTGTGGCCAGGTCCTGAGATCTGGTTCCTGTGGCTGTTCCTGTCTGGTTTTTCCCCAAAAAGAGCCGTGGTGTTGGAGCAGGACTTTCTGCCGCAGCCTGTGGTGGCAAATCTGCTCCTGTGTGGGCTGTCCCCATTCCTGCAGGAGTCCTGGGAGGACTGTGTCCATCCTGTGGGCTGCAGCCATGTCCCAGAGAAACCTCTGCTCCTGGGAGAGGAGCTGGGGATCCTGTTTGTCCCCATGGCCTGGCTTCACCATGACTGCTTGTGGCCAGGCTGACCTGGTGTGCCAGCACACAGAGGACTTTCTGCTTGTGAGTTCCCCTGGTCTCCAGAGCCATGCTGATGCTGCCTTCTCTCCCTCACAGTACTACGAGATGTCCTATGGCCTGAACATCGAGATGCACAAACAGGTGAGTCTGGGTGGGTTGGGAGCTCTGTCCACCTCCTTGGTCCCAACTCCCTGGCCCCACTTTGCCACCTGGGCTCCTCAGGGCTGTCCCCACAGATGACGTGGGAGAATGCTCCCTGCTGTAGCCCAGGGAAGGCTGTGTGGGATGTGTCCCTTTCCCTGTGCTTTGGAAGCTTTGTTCTGCTCTGTGCCACCACCTTGGCTGCCTCCTCAGCTCTCCACACACGACTGTGCTGTGGTTTTGGGTTCAGGGTGCCGTGCCTGGACTGTGATGCTCTTGTTGTGCCAGGCAGAGAGCGGTGGTGGAGGACTTGTGCTTGCATGGCTGCTCACACCGGTTGTGAGCAGTCACGGAGGGACTGCTGTGAAGGAGACTGGCTTCTTCCTCAGGGCAAGGTGGGCTGCAGGGTCACAGCAGGCTGATGGGCTCTGGCTCGAGGCCTTTGCAGCTGTCTGCTGCCCACTGGCCCGGGGGCCAGGGAGCATTCTGAGGAGAAAGAAGGGCTTTGAGGTGCAGGGTGGGCTCTCCGGGGGCTCAGGGCTGTGCATCCTCCCTCTCTGCTTCCCCATCCCTCCCTCTCTTCCTCAACTCCCTCCCTCCATCCCCCCCTTCCTCCCCTGTGCCGAGCTCCGGGTCACCAGCTGCTCTGAGACAGAAGGTTTCTTCTCATCTATTTTTAAAGAGGCTGCGGAGGAGCCTGGCGCTGCCGCCGCCTTCCTGCCCGCCCCGCGCCCGCCGACGCCAACTGTTGCTCGGGGTGGGCACCGCGGCGGTTCTGGCCCCTGTCCCCAGCACGGGGCAGCTTGTCAGCCACTCCTGCCAGCCTTGTGCCCGCTGGGAGGGTGTTCTGCCACTCTGGGGTGCCCTCCTTGTCCCGGCATCCCTGCTCAGGCTGAGGTGTGAAGCTGCCCTTGTGAGGGACGGTGATGCCCAAGGGTCCGCCCTGCCCGGAGCCTCTCCCTGGAGGGCTGCGAGCTCCTCTCCTCTGGCTGCTGCTTCTCTCCCAGCTCTCTCAGGCTCGTGTTTTCTGCCAGCCCCAGGTGCCGCTGGCCGCCGGCCAGTGAGCTGTCGGCACTTTTAACAAGGGCCCGTAAGTCTGCTCTGACAGCCAGCGGCCATTGTGTGAGGAACGGGAACTGCCGGCGCAGGAGCCGCGGGTTATCGCTGCCCTGGGGGGGATTGGGTCGCTCTCTCTCCTCCCCTTCCCCCAAATCCTGCGCTGCTCAGGGTCCTGAGCGCTCCTGGCTGCCCCAGAGCCCCCGAGGCAGCGATTGCCCATGGCCACGGAGGGAGGCTGGGTAGCGCCGTGCTGTGCTGTGGCCTCTGTCCTTGCTGCTCCTCGTGTCCCCAAGGCCCTCCCGGGTGCTCAGCAGCGCTGGCATCAAGGGCCAAGGCGTGGGGTTTTGCTCTGGATTTGTTTGGAGGGAAATGGGGCTGGGGGCTGGCTGTGGTGGTGCAGCTCTCCAGGCAGCCACAGGCTTGGCAGGAGAGGATCGAGACAGGAACGAGCAGGAGACGTTAATTTTTTTATTGTTGCTTTGTTTTTGGCATGGAAGGGGCCTGTAGCTTTCTGTAAAACCACCTCCTTGAATCTGCCTGGCCTTGGACTTGCTCACCGCGAGCCAGAGGGGAGGCGACGGTGCTGGTGGCTGGGGGGGCTGCAAACAGCGTGATCATTTTTCATGCTGAGAGCGTTAAAGTGCCAGTAAATTGCACATTAACGAGTGCGAGTGAATTGGAGGCAGCTCTCCCCAAGGAGCTGCTGCCCATCAGTGCATTAGGGAAGAGAATCCATCACTGCCGGCCCCGGGAGACAGCTAAATCCTTCCCAGAACTGCTGGCTGCCAAATCTTGCTCCCCCCTCTTCCTTTCTTTTCTTTCTCTTTTTTTCCTCCCTCAGAAGGGGAAGTGAGGGCAGGTGCCAGATTGTTTCTGTGCTCTGGGGCTGGCAAGAGCAGGTCGGCAGCTGCTCTGGAGGGCAGTATAGAGTGTCCCTGGGTCTGTCCCCACACCAGCCGGGCAGTGCTGTGACCCCTCACCCTGGCACTTCAACACCTGCACCAGCTGGGCGTGGGAGATGTGCCCAAGGTCCTGGCAGGGACATTCAGGGGTCAGTTCTGTCTCTGGAGTCCTTCAGCCTTTGGTCTCCTCTGGGAGCTGATAAGGGGGTCTGGATTGAACCCCCTCCTCCCAGCCCTGTGCTGGCTCCACTTTGTTTTCATCCTCCCTACCAGGGTGGACAGGGAGCTCCTCGGGGCTTGAGGCAGCATCTTACCTGGACTCCTGTTCCCGGGACATCCCCTGCCCGTGCAAGAGCAGAGGGATCCCTCCCACACCAGGGTTTAGGGAGAGCTGCTGATCTCTGTCCCCTCTCCGCTGCTGGGGACTCATCCCCAGCTCTGCGTGGGCGTCTCCGCTGTTGCCTCGAGCAGTGTCTGCTCTCTCGGCCATCAGCAGGGGCAGGAGCCTGTCCCCGCAGCCCCTGGGGCTTCTTTCCAGGCTTGTGTCTGAGGTCGGGGTGGCTGAATGTCTGTGCTCTCCTCTCGCCAGAGCTGTGCAGGGTGGGGCAGTGGGGACCCTGGAAGTTGGCAGGGGGTGCCACAGGAACAGGGGGCTCTGGAAGCTGGCAGGGGGTGCATAGGAACAGGAGGCACTGGAAGATGAAAGGGGAGTGCCACAGGAACAGGGGGCTCTGGAAGCTGGCAGGGGGTGCCGTGGGAACAGGGGGCTCTGGAAGCTGGCAGGAGGTGCCATAGGAACAGGGGGCTCTGGAAGATGAAAGGGGGGTGCCATGGGAACAGGGGGCTCTGGAAGCTGGCAGGGGGTGCCATGGGAACATGGCATGGCACAGCACGACGCTGCTCTCCCTCCCCACACTCTGCCCTCTTGATTGCCAGTGGCACTCGAGTGTTGCAGAAAAACAGCAGCTGGAAGGAGAGCACCTCTCCAGGGCTTCCTGGGGCCGGGAGGGCGGCAAGGAGTGGGCGTGTTGCCGGCAGGAGGCTGTGCAGAGGGCAGGGGGAGCCTGCAGGGGCCGTGGCTGCAGGGCTGGGGGCTTGCTTGGGGGTGGCCTCGGTGGCATGGGCCAGGGGGCTTCATGTCCCTGCCAGGGAGGAGCTGGAAGCTGTCCCAGGGCTCTCAGGGTGGGGATGGAGGATGCTGGATTTGAAAGGGGTGTTGTTAGAACAGGAATTGTCCCCGCAGGGTGTTTCTGCTCCGTAGTGCTGAGCAGCAGCCCTTAGGGCTGTCAGCACCCTGAGACTGCCTGGGCCGAGCACCCATGGCGAGGGGGCTCTCCTGGCAGCATTGGGACCCCTCAGCCTGGGGTCTGCTCTGCCCCTTGCCCTGAGGGGCTCTGTCTCTCTTCCCCTGCCAGACGGAGATCGCCAAGCGGCTCAACGTGATCTGCGCCCAGCTCATCCCGTTCCTGTCTCAGGAGGTGGGTGAGCCCTCGGGCCCCAGCCAGGTGTGCAGAGCTCCTCTGGGGCCCAGGGAAAGAAAGGAGCCTGCCCCAGCCCCACTCTTCTCTCCCCACAGCACCAGCAGCAGGTGGTCCAGGCTGTGGAGCGAGCGAAGCAGGTGACTATGACCGACCTGAACGCGGCCATCGGGGTACGTCAACCCTCTGCCCACCCCTCCCAGCGCCCCAGGGCCAGGGCTGAGGGGCTCTGTCCATCCAGGCTCCTGCCCTCCCTGGGCTGAGCTCCCTCCTGCCCCTGGCTGCAGCCCCTGCCCCTCATGCCTTCTCCCACTGCTGGCTGACTCGAGGGGAGGAGAGGGGTGAACCAGGCTGGATTGGGGGTTGCCAGCAGCACTTGGGATGCAGGAGGTGCAGCTGGGGGTGGGAGTGGTGGCTGGCACGTGTCACTGTGTCCTGATGCCCTGTGGCCTGGGTGGAGGGGGGTCACCACCATCCCCACTCAATTATTGCCTCGACACTGCAGCAGGTGCCCCATCCAGCCCAGGGTGGGAGGGGTCGGTGGGAGGGATGTGGTGGCCCCCAGAACATTACTGGGGGCACCCTGGATGCATGCCCTGCCCCTCCACACCTAGGCCCTGTTGCTGACTGCCCCAGGACTGCCTCTTTCCCCTCACTTGCCCAGCAGCTGTCCTGGAACAGCCCTTTGACTCTGCTCTCTCCTCTCCCCTCCAGCACCAGCTGCAGACCCAGCACCTCTCACACCACGCTCCCCCCATCCCGCTGACCCCCCACCCCTCTGGAATGCAGCCCACTGGCCTCGCTGGCATCAGCACTGCCTCAGGGCTGCTGGCACTCTCGGGGGCACTGGGGGCCCAGGCCCAGCTCCTCGCCAAGGATGACCGAGGAGTCCATGACACGGAGCCCAGGGGTGAGTGAGTGTGGGGGGAGCCAGAGCTTGGGGTGCCTGGATCCGAGTGAGCCTGGGAACAGGGGGTGCTGGGCCCTGGGGCTCCCTCTGCTCCCCATACCCTTCTTACCTGGACACTTCCCTGGGGTGGGGGCCAGGGCTGTGTGGGGGCCACTTGTCCATGCCTCAGGGCTGCCAGCTGGGCTGGAGGGGCAGGGGGCTTGCAGATGCAAGGGGTTTGGGTGGGGAACATCTTCCAGTGACCCACACCCTCATGGGAGGGCGGTGAGGAGGGCTGGTGGGGGGATCATTCCTGGGGGGGGCCTAGGACCACCCTGCTGCTGCCTTGCTGGTCTGGCCCTGCTGTGAACACCCCAGCACCCATGGGTGAAGGGGGTGACTTTCCTGTGGGGCTCTTGGCAGTGACACAGCATGTCCCCCCTTTCCCTCCTCCTCCTCCTGCTGCTCCTCTGCGTTGCCACAGCGACAGACAGAGACCCCGGCCCCGTAAGTGCCTTTTTCTTCTCTTGCACTGTTCTGCGGTGGCACTGGCTGTGCTCAGGACACGGGGCTGGGCTGGGGCCCTCCGTGCTCCTGGAGTCAGCCCTGCCTTGGTGCTGCCTGTCCCAGGAGCTGGGCAGAGCATCCCCAGCCACTGACACTGCATCCCCTCATCCCAGAGCTCCCTGACTCTGTCAAACGGGGAGCGCGCTCGAGCCATCGCCGAGTACCTGAGCAGCAGCAAGAAGAGGAAGGTGGAGGAGAAGGACTTTGTTACAGATTATGTGAGCCCAGGGCTGGGGGGCTTGGGGTGACCCCATCCTCTCCTGTGGGGTGATGAGTGGAGCTGCCTGTGCCTCTGGCACAGCTCCAGGCAGGAGTGAGGGCGGCTGCAGCCCCTCTGGCTCCAACCGTGCTCCACGTTTCAGGGCAGCGATGCAGACAAAAGTGAAGACAACTTGGTGGTGGATGAGGTCAGTGTGTGCTGGGACACTGGGGGGGTCTGGGGTCAGTGTGAGCTGTCCATTCCTGAGGGTGGGGCTAACAGGCTGCTCCAGGCAGAGGTGGGTATCACAGGGAGTGTCAGTGGGAGTTGTGCTCCCTGACCCTCTCCAGCAGCAGCAGTGAGCCCCAGGATCCAGGCTGCCAGCCCAGTCCTTGCTTGAGCCACCAGCTCCCCATAACCTGGGACATCCCTGCTCTCCTGCCTGCTCTTCTCCCTGCTGATTTCCCTCTCTCCCCAGGACCCCTCTTCCCCGCACAGCGTCCACTCCTACTCATCCCGGGAGAACGGGGTGGAGAAGGTTCCCCTGGGCAGGAAGGAGGCCATGCCCCTCAGTCCAACCTCCATGGCCTCCTCCAGCAGCACATCCCCATCTCGGAGCAAGGATGCACCCACGGTATGTGTGACTCACTTGGGGCCTGTGCTTGTGTCCTTGCAGCCCAGGCTTGCCTGACAGGGTGACCAGACATGGATCCCTCCACCTCCAAATCCATGTGGCAAAGTGCTGGAGGGACAGGGAGGGGCTCCTGCTCCATTAGATCTCAAATCCCCTCCCACAGACCCTTCAGCACTGTCTAGGCTGGGCATGGAGAGGGAGCTAACAGGGATCCCCTGGCAGGGCCGTGGTGCAGTTGCCACCTCCCCATTCTATTCCTGGCAGGTGGAGAAGGCAGGGACACCCAGCCTGAAGTCCAGCACCCCCACCTCCCAGGGTGACACCCTCCCAGGCTCCAGCAGTGCCCAGCAGTTCCGCCCCACCGCTGCCAAGGTCCCCGTGGACCCCCTGGGTGAGCTTGGCGCCGCTGGGGCTTGGATGGGACTCCAAGCTCTGTCTCCAGGGCCCCATCCCTTCACTCTGCCTCTCCCCTAGCAGCCCTGGGCCTGAGGAATCCTCTGGGAGTGCAGAGCCCCTACTCGGCCGCCTTCAGCTTGGCCCACCCTGCGGTCAATGGGGACGTGGCCGGGACTGGCGCCTACGCCAGCCTGCACCTCATGTCCCCGCAGCTCAACGGGGCTGCGGCCGCCGTGGGAGCCGGTGGCTACGGGCGCTCGCCCCTGGTGCGTGACCTGGTCCCCGTGGGGCCCTGGGGCCATGGAGTGTGGGCCCCTCTCACTCACTGTCCCCTCCAGGTGGGCTACGACCCGCACCCCCACATGCGCGTCCCAGGGCTGGTGACCGGAATGCAAGTGGGGACCTCGGGGAAGCCGTAAGTGGGGCTGGAGCTGGGCTGCATGGACAGGGATGGGGAGCTGGGGGGAAACCTGGCTGTGGTTTTTGTGTGCCCAACTGGCACCACCGGGGGTATTCTGTTCATGGCTCTGACACCAAACCATGCCAGACCTGCTGGCACCTGCGTGGTGCCGGCCACTATCCACGCAGGATCCTGCTCTGCTTCTCACTGCTCTGCTCCCTTCCAGTGCCTACTCCTTCCACGTCAGCGCCGACGGGCAGATGCAGCCGGTGCCTTTCCCCCCCGACGCCCTCATGGGCTCCGGCATCCCCCGGCACGCGCGGCAGCTGCACACCCTGACCCACGGCGAGGTGGTCTGTGCTGTCACCATCAGCAACT
Organism: Aegithalos caudatus; assembly: GCA_013389925.1. Classification (NCBI taxonomy): domain Eukaryota; kingdom Metazoa; phylum Chordata; class Aves; order Passeriformes; family Aegithalidae; genus Aegithalos; species Aegithalos caudatus. The sequence continues at coordinate 460,913 of WEIU01019460.1, forward strand.
CCACGCGACACGTCTACACCGGGGGCAAGGGCTGCGTCAAGGTGTGGGATGTGGGGCAGCCGGGCACCAAGACGGCCGTGGCTCAGCTGGACTGCCTGGTGAGGAGGAGGAGGAGGAGGAGCAGAAAAACCTCTGGGCTGGGGCTGGCAAGGAGAATGTGGCCCTGTTGCAGTGGAGGGGCCTTGCAGATCTGCAGGGAGGGAAGGAGATGTGCTTCCTGCAAGGCCCTGTGTGCTCATCACCTCCTTCTTGCCCTTGCCCTGGTGCTGTCACCCCCGTTCAGAACCGTGACAACTACATCCGTTCCTGCAAGCTGCTCCCCGATGGCCGCAGCCTGATCGTGGGAGGGGAGGCCAGCACCCTGTCCATCTGGGACCTGGCGGCCCCTACACCCCGCATCAAGGCTGAGCTCACCTCCTCTGCCCCCGCCTGCTACGCCCTGGCCATCAGCCCTGATGCCAAAGTCTGCTTCTCCTGCTGCAGCGACGGCAACATTGTGGTGTGGGACCTGCAGAACCAGACACTGGTCAGGTGAGTTTGGGGCAGAACTGCTGCGGACTCCTCGGGCCAGGGACCACTCAGGCCCCTGCAGAATGTCCCCGCCTCTCCCTGTGTCTCACCCTGGGCATGGGACTGTACCTGTCCTTGCAGCTCCTCACTGCTGGGTGCTGCTATGCCCACACTGCTGCAGGTGCTGGCTGCCCTGACAGCTGTGCCCTCGCCCTCTCCATCCCCCTCTTTCCCAGGCAGTTTCAAGGCCACACGGATGGTGCCAGCTGCATAGATATCTCCAACGATGGCACCAAGCTGTGGACAGGGGGGCTGGACAACACTGTGCGCTGCTGGGACCTGCGGGAGGGGCGGCAGCTGCAGCAGCACGACTTCAGCTCCCAGGTAGGGCTGGAGCCCTCTGGCAGCACCCTGGGGCCAGGTGGGACCTGCTGGGCCGTGGTGTGATCTTGTCTGTCCCCTCAGATCTTCTCCCTGGGCTACTGCCCCATGGGAGAGTGGCTGGCAGTGGGGATGGAGAGCAGCAACGTGGAGATCCTGCACGTCACCAAACCCGACAAGTATCAGCTGCACCTCCATGAGAGCTGTGTCCTCTCTCTCAAATTCGCCTCTTGTGGTAGGCACTCCTCTCCTGACCCCCCTTTCTCTGGAGCCTCATGGATGCCACCTCTACTTCTGTCCATGTGTCGCAGGGCTCGTTGCTTTGTTCCAGTAGCCAGCCCTGTCCCTGGTGGATGACAGCCATAGAAGGGGCATCCATCCCATTTGGAGCAGTGCTCGTGGTTGGCAGAGATGTGGCTGCCTCTCTGCGTGTTTCACAGCCTGGGCAGGATCTGCTGCTGGGATCCAGCTGCTGGCTCTGGTTTGGTGACACGAGGCTGCTTTGTCCCTCTGCAGGGAAGTGGTTTGTGAGCACCGGGAAGGACAACCTGCTCAACGCCTGGAGGACGCCCTACGGAGCCAGCATCTTCCAGGTGAGCAGCCAGCGGCGTGGGGGGTTCCTGGGGCTGCCAGGACCTGCCCAGTACAACCCAGCTCTAATTATGTGTCAGCAATAACAAGCCCCATACACTCCTCCCCTAGTCCCCAAGGAGTGGGGCTTGCTCTGGGGCTGCTGCTTGTGCTTACCCCTGTTCTCTGCAGTCGAAGGAAACCTCCTCCGTCCTCAGCTGCGACATCTCCACGGATGATCAGTTCATTGTCACCGGCTCAGGGGACAAGAAGGCGACAGTTTATGAGATCATTTACTGAGCCCCAGAGGTGCCAACTGCAGGACAGGCAGGTGTCCACATGGATGGACAGGTGGACTCTACCTGCCCTGCTGCTGACTTCCCAAAGAACGTGCAGCCAGTGGCTGTGGCATCCCAGCTGGAGGAGAGCAGAGGGGTGGAGGTGGCCTTGGGACCATGGCCAGGCATCGTGCAGGCTGCTGCTCGGGGTGGATTTCCTGGGGACTTTCTCCTTGTTTTGTTCTTTGTGGGTTTCTTTCTAAATCTAGACTGTGGGAGTTGGAGATGGGGGGGAGGTCTGGCATTGTTAGGGGTTTTGTTTGGGTGCTTTTTTAATTTTTTGTTTCTAACTTTTTGTTGTGGGGTTTTTATTTGTTTGAAGGCCTGCCAGGGTGGATGGGCTCTGGCCTCACTTCCCTGTGTGCCTCCCAGGTTGTATTTAATAATAAAAACAAACCAAAAACAGGCAGCTGTGCCTTGTCCTGGGCAGTAGCCTCGATGCTCTGTGGGAAGGGGATGGAGCCAGGTGAGGAGGAGCAAGACCACGGCAGGAGCCTTGTCCCTTTTGGTCACAACCTTCTGCTCCTTTCCTGTGCTGAGGTGGCTCTGAGGCAGCTCCTGCGTGGGCAGAGCCCATCCCCGGCGCTGGCTGCGGGGGGGAGCAGGAGCCGGAGTGCGGGCACGGAGCGGAGCGTGGCCGCGGCTCTGCGGTGCCGCCGGGGGTGAGGGCGGCGCTGGAGGAAGCGGTTTCCGAAGGAAATGAGATGTGAGCACTCAGCGCTCGCCTTATCGGTCTGGCCGCTCGCCAGCACCGCCGTGGGCAAGCAGGGCTGCTCCCAAGAGCCCCGGGGCTGGCAGGGGCTGCGGTGTGGCAGCTGCCCCCAGCCCAGCCTCCAGCCACAGCTCACCACAGGCACCGCAGAGCCGTGCTGGAGCTGGGGCTGCCGAGCAGCCACGCCTCTGCCTCGCTGGGAGCATCCTCCCCTGGGCTGCTCGCCAAAAGCAGCCCCCCAGGACACCCTTCAGAGCTCAGCCCTTGGCACAGCTGGCAGCACTGGCTGGCAAAGGTCCCTGCACAGAACCAGCCCAGCCTTTCTTTTGTTCCTTTTTATTAGTAAGGGATTGAAAACATAGTTAAATACATTTCTTTACTGATAATTTACAGCTGTTTCTGCAGCAGAAAATGGGTGCCATTGAATCAGTAGCAGTAACGCAGGAGTCACATGCTCTCAGGCTTTGTCCAGCTCCCTGTGCAGCCTGCCTGAGGGACAGACAGGACCCAGGATGTCCCAGCCTCAGAGGATGCCAGGTTTCACCCAGCTCTCATCTCCAGCCTCGTGCAGGGATGGGGGAAGGAGAATGGGGCCAGGGCCTTGGTTTGGTATCTGAAAACCGTGGAACAGGAGGGAAAGTAGAGCTGCAGGAGGGCAGGTCCAGCTTTGGAGGCCTCTTTGAGCCGTGGTGGCTTTGGGCAAGGTGTGTCCCCTTTCCTGACGGTGCAGGGATGGTGATAGGAGTCAGTAAACCACCTCGTACACTGTGGCCTTCTTGTCACCAGAGCCCGTAACGATGAACTTGTCATTGACAGAGATGTCACAGCTCAGGACTGACGAGGACTCCTTAGACTGTGAGTAAGAGGGCATGAGGTGAGAGCAGGGCTGGTGCCTGGAGCCACCATCATCCCCCTGCACAAATGCCTCAGCCCACCTGGAAGATGCTGGCTCCGTAGGGCGTCCTCCAGGCGTTGAGCAGGTTGTCCTTCCCTGTGCTCACGAACCACTTCCCTGGGACAGGAGACAAAGTGGCTGTCAACATTTAGGGGAGCTGAGCATGGAGGAGTAAACCAAAGGGATAAATCTGAGGCTATGCACAGCCCAGGCAGAAAAGAACAGCCCTTGCCTACCACAAGAGGCGAATTTGAGAGAGAGGACACAGCTCTCATGGAGGTGCAGCTGATACTTGTCGGGTTTGGTGACGTGCAGGATCTCCACGTTGCTGCTCTCCATCCCCACTGCCAGCCACTCTCCCATGGGGCAGTAGCCCAGGGAGAAGATCTGAGGGGACAGACAGGCTCACACCACGGCCCAGCAGGTCCCACCTGGCCCCAGGGTGCTGCCAGAGGGCTCCAGCCCTACCTGGGAGCTGAAGTCGTGCTGCTGCAGCTGCCGCCCCTCCCGCAGGTCCCAGCAGCGCACGGTGTTGTCCAGCCCCCCTGTCCACAGCTTGGTGCCATCGTTGGAGATATCTATGCAGCTGGCACCATCCGTGTGGCCTTGAAACTGCCTGGGAAAAAGGGGATAGAGAGGATGGGTGAGGGCACAGCTGTCAGGGCAGCCAGCTCCCCAGGAGTCAGCATCTCCCCCTGTGCCTGCCCCACAGCCCCAGGCTCACCTCACCATCGTCTGGTTCTGCAGGTCCCACACCACGATGTTACCGTCGCTGCAGCAGGAGAAGCAGACTTTGGCATCAGGGCTGATGGCCAGGGCGTAGCAGGCGGGGGCAGAGGAGGTGAGCTCAGCCTTGATGCGGGGCGTGGGGGCCGCCAGGTCCCAGATGGACAGGGTGCTGGCCTCCCCTCCCACGATCAGGCTGCGGCCATCGGGGAGCAGCTTGCAGGAACGGATGTAGTTGTCACGGTTCTGAACGGGGGTGACAGCACCAGGGCAAGGGCAAGAAGGAGGTGATGAGCACACAGGGCCTTGCAGGAAGCACATCTCCTTCCCTCCCTGCAGATCTGCAAGGCCCCTCCACTGCAACAGGGCCACATTCCCCTTGCCAGCCCCAGCCCAGAGGTTTTTCTGCTGCTCCTCCTCACCAGGCAGTCCAGCTGAGCCACGGCCGTCTTGGTGCCCGGCTGCCCCACGTCCCACACCTTGACGCAGCCCTTGCCCCCGGTGTAGACGTGTCGCGTGGAGTTGCTGATGGTGACAGCACAGACCACCTCGCCGTGGGTCAGGGTGTGCAGCTGCCGCGCGTGCCGGGGGATGCCGGAGCCCATGAGGGCGTCGGGGGGGAAAGGCACCGGCTGCATCTGCCCGTCGGCGCTGACGTGGAAGGAGTAGGCACTGGAAGGGAGCAGAGCAGTGAGAAGCAGAGCAGGATCCTGTGTGGACAGTAGGTCCCAGCAGGTCCGGCACGACCAGCATGGTTTAGAGTCAGAGGACAAGGAAGGAGCAGGCACTGGAAGGGAGCAGAGAGGCCTGAGCATCCCCTGTGGATGCCCAAGGGAAGGAGGTGACCTCTCCATTAGCCAAGGTGGACAGTGCCCGTTGTGCTCTGGCTAATGAGGGGTTTAATTACCCAGCTCCTTGTTACTGCCAGCTGCCAGGAATGAAATGGCCGTGCTGGACTCGGGATGGGAGAGCAGCTCCCCCTCAGCCCTGGCCTGGGTGAGTCCTTGGGAGGGAGACGCTCCCAGCCCCTGGCTCAGCCCCTTGTCCCCACCCTCCCTGCAGCCCCGGCTGTGCAGTCACTTACGGCTTCCCTCCAGGGATGGTGGAGAGTGAAGAGGAGAGGGTGGAAGCCCTCAGGTGAGGGTGTGACTCAAACGCCACCTGCACAAAGCAAAGGGCACATGAGGAGCAGAGCAGAGGACACCAAAGCTGGGCTCAGGCCTTTCCCTGCACAGCCTGGGACCAGGCCAGCCTGGCTCTCTGCCAGCTCCCCTCTTGCTGTGTCCTCGCATGTGGTGACAAAGACTAAAATGGGTTCCCACAGACACAGTTACACATCAGTGTAACCAGCAGAGGCTTTTCTGAGTATTCTGAAGCTTCCTGCAGCCCCACAACCCAGCCAGCTCTAGAAGGGAGCCCTTCCTATGGCCACATCACGCTGCTCAAGCCCCAAATGTGGCAGGGGACGGGCAGCAGAGCCGGCACACCCCGCCCCTCCCTCCCTGACTTACCATGGGGGAGCGGCCGTAGAGCACCTGGGGCGAGAGGTGGATGCCCATGTAGAGGCCGGGGCCCGGGAGCTCCCCGCTGAGGGCGGCGTGGGGCACCATGCCCAGGGAGGCCGTGTAGGGGCTGGAGGAGCTCAGGGGGCTGCGCAGAGCTGCACGAGGAGAGACCCGCGTCTTGGCCCACGGGTGTGAGCCAGCGTCACCCGAGGGGACAGGGGCACCTGGTGACAGCACAGCCACCCCCTCCGGCCCCCACGGCCGAGCCCTGAGGCACCCAGCTTCATCAGCCCCACCACAATCAGATAAAACCCCTGCCCTGCCCCGACCACCACCCTCGGCAGGTGCGAGCCCACCGGGCGGTCAGGCGTGTGGCAGAGGTGCTGCTGCTGGTCCATGGGTCTGATTTTGTGGGGCAGAAGGGCCCTGCCAGCTCTGCTGGTGGCAGACAGGGTCCTTCCCCCCTCCATCCCAGCCCCACGGCGCCGTCAGGGCGGAGCAGCCCCCGGTGCTGTCTCGGGACACTCACTGACGGTGTCGGTGCTGGGAGCCTTGGCCGGGGGCGGCCGGGGCGGGACGGCCGAGCTGGGCCCGGGCGTGAGGGAGTCACGGGCTGGAGAGGAACAGGAGGGCTTGGAGGCAGGAGCACTGGGCACAGGGTCGGCCTGTGCAGCAGAGGAAAGAAGAGCAGCTTCAGCAGCAGGGCCAGAGCCCAGCCCTCCCCAGCACCATGGCTGGGCCAGCAGCCTCCACACTCTGCAGGGTGCAAGGAGCTCCTGGATGGAGCTGGACAGGGACTGGCCATGCAAGGCCTGATCCCCTCCCCTCTGCCCCTTGCACGTCCCCACTCTCCCCACAGGTGCAAATGCCCCATGAAAGCTTCAGGTCACCCCAAACTGCCCCAACCCTGCAGTGCCCACCTGCAAAAGACCCCACAGGCATATCAGCTGCTCCTTCAAGCAAAACTGCGTGGGGGAACACCCCCATCCCCAGCCTGGGACCAAGAGGATGCTTGGCATGAACTGGCCTCTCCAATCCCCACAGCTATTTCATTCCTTGCTTTTTTTTTTTTTTTTTTTTTTTTTCCCCCCTTGCCTCTCCTATTTCTTCTGCTTTTTCTGTCTGGGGATTTTGTCGACACCAGCAAAGGAAAAGAAAAAAAAAAAAAAATTAATAACAGAGAAAAGCTACGTGCTGTGCTGGCAGATTGCTCAGGGCGCTTTGTCTGCTCTAATCCGATTGTGCCGGGGAGCTGCTGCTCGCTGCTGCCCGCAGCCCCCAGCTGGCTCCTGACCCCAGATGGGGGATGTATCACTTGGTCCCTGCGGTGGCTGGGAGGCCAAGGAGTGGCAGAAACGTCCCTCCCCCTTCCCACATGCTGATGTTTCAATCTGAGCCCTGGACTGGTGCTTGGCAAGGAAGGAGGAGGAAAAAAAAAAAGGGAAAAAAAAAAAAGAAGGAAAAATCAATTGCCAGGAGCAGCTCTGGGGAATCCTGCAGGCAGGAGGGTGGAGAGCACTGCAGAGCCTGTCCTCTGCCCAGCAGCACTTACCCCACCCCGAGGGCACGCACCTCTGCCCCAGGGTGGGGATGGAAGTGGGGACGGCAGTGGGGACAAACCATCGGCATTTCTGTGCCCCTTTTGCGCTGCGGCAGGCTGGCCACGGAGAGAAATCCAGGGCCGTGCTGCCGGCCCCACATCCCAGCCCCGGGCCAGGCTGCCTTACCGGGCTCTGCTCCTTGGGCTGCAGGGGCGTGGTGCTCCCGCTGGAGCCGAGGGACGCGNGAGCAGGAACCCCTCTGTGCACGGCAGGGATCCACCCAGGACCTCCCCCCCTCGGCCTGGATGAGGAGCATCCGCTCAGAGGCCTCCGTTCTGCTCCCCTGGATGAGAAACGGCCTCGATTCTGCTCTTTGAACAAAATGAGAGGTGACAGCAGGTTCAGAGGACCCTGGTGGCCACGGATGCCTTCACAAGGAGGGAATGGGGATCAGCACACATGAGGAGCTGAGAGGAGCTGCCATTTCAGAGGCAAAGCCACCCCTCAGCTCTTGCACTCCTATAACCATTCAACCAACCCTGTGACTTTTTATCACCACAATGAGTAGCTTTCATAAGCATCATTTTCTGCAGAAATTCCTGCTGATCTTCTTTTCAGGGCTTGTGTTTTCTTAGGAAGTGGCACGAGCAAAAAAGACCTCACATCTTTCTCTGCCCTCTGTCTTCTAGGAAAGGAATAAGTATGTCCCCAAAAACATCTTCTCTTCCAAGAATAGTGGTGGCTAGGATTAAGTTCTGTCACGTGTGCCTCAGTCAGAAAAGGCTGTACCAGTGGCAGTTCCATTGCAAAAGACTTGGAATTCAGTGAATCCCCTGCACTGAGGTGTGTTAAAGGCTGCTCCAGAGCCAGGCAGGGCAGGGATGGGCCCAAGGCCTGGGGCTGGCAGGGCCAGGGTGTCCCACGAGGCTCCTGCCACCTCCACCCACAGGAGCTGCCAGCAGCAAGCCCAGCTCCATGGAGCTCTCATCCCAGCTTATCAGCCTCCCCATATGGGATGCTGCAACAGAGGGGCTGGAGGGGGATTGTGAAGCAGAGCCAAGCCTGTGGCTGGCAAAGCTGAGCCCTGGCTGGCACAGCCTTCCCAGAGCAGTGGGAGTGGGATCAGTCTTGGCTGGCACAATGCACTGGAAGGGGGCTGGCACGTGTCCTGGCTGGCCACTGCTGCCCAGCAGCAACAAGCTGGAGCCTAAAGAACCCCAGAGCTGAGGAACCAGAGTCCTAAATCTAACAGCTGCAGCTTGAGCAGGATGCCTTGCCAGGCTCCGAGGGCTTACCTCATCCACCACCAGGTTGTAGTCACTCTTGTCCCCATCGCTGTCCTGCAAGGAGGGAAGGGCTCAGTCAGGACAGGGAGATGCTGGGCCAGGCTCTGGTTCTGCCCCAGGACCCCAGACAGCACAGGGACCCATTTTCTCCTGTACCTCCCTCCATGGACCAACACCAACCGTGCCTTGCTGGCAGCGACCCAGACCCCAGCCTGAGGGGCCTCCCTGGGGCTCCTCACTTGCTTTGTCCTTGCTCACAGGACACATCCCTGTGCAGCAGGGCAGGCACAGGGCTCCCCAGCCCCCTCCCCAGCCCAGACCCCCCAGCACAGCCCTGGCTGCACTCACAGAAGGCCCTGGCAGCTCCTTCTCCTCCCGCTTCCTCTTCAGCCCCGTCCGCTCCTCGTCCTGCAGGCTCCCGGGAGGGGAAGGAGAAACGCTCTGAGGGAAGGGGAGAGGAAGGGGTGTGAGCCACCCTGAGGGCTCACAGCCACCCCTCACCTCTCAGTGGGGCCAGGCCCTGCTCCATGAGCACCTCCATCCTGGCAAGACATCTCCCTGGCTGGTGGGAAGGAAAAAACCCCAAAGCCAATCAAGGAACATCCCCAGCACTACCAGAGAGAGATCCACCCCTGCAGAGACAAGGAGCCAGGGTGGAGCAGAAAATCCCCACCTCAACCCTGCCATGAGGGCTGGGAAGCAGAATGGGGCCAAGCAGGGAGAACAACCCTCTCAGGTGCTGCTGGCAGCTGTGGGGGTGTCACACATCCCCTGGCATCCCCACACTGCTGATAATGCAGCCAGAAAGTGATGGAGATGCCCCATCCCAGGGCTGATTGCTCTCAGCACCATCAGATCAAGTTCTGACACACAACCAGAGCAGAAAGGGCCATCCCTGTCCCCCAGGCCATCCCTGGGGAGGTGCCTGGGCAGTCAGGGGATCACAGACAATCACAGACACCTCCTCTCTGCTTCCTCCTCTCCCACCTCCAAGCCCCAGATCAATGCCTACAATTCCCCAACGGAGATCATTAACCCTTCCCTCCCCTGCTTGTACCCTGCACTCTGCACAGCTACTGTGGAGCCTGGGAAGGGAGTCACAGCTCTGGGACTGGGGGCAGCCTAAAAGGGAGGGGGCAGCCAAGGACTGCAGAGGGGCTGACAGCTCTGAGACCTGTTCAGAATGATTCCTAAACTGGAAACTCCTTGAAAAGGACAGAGCTGGTTATTTTGGGAGCAGCCCTTGATCTTTAGCTCCTTGCATCAGCAAAGACTGAATTGAGGTGGCCCAGAACCTTCAGTTACAAATCCCTGATGCAAACACAGCCCACCCAGGCCAGCAAAGCTCCCCCAGCAGCCCCATCCCTTCCCAGGAACCAGTGTCCAGCTGGGAGCACACTGGAGATGCCATCAGGGCCAGCTGAGGCCACCTGCCTGTCACAACTTACCCGGCTTGGGGAGTGTTCTGGAACCAGGCAGCAGCAGGGAGAGCATCCCAGGTCCATGTCAAAGCAGAGGGGAGGACAGGAAGAGGTTGTTAATGCCAAGCCTGTGCCCCACACACCCAGGCAGGAAGGAGAGAGGGGCACAGCAGGGCAAGGCAGGAAAAAGCAGGACACAGGTTTAGAAAACAAACAAACAAAAATCACACCTGATTTCCCACTTTGGCCATCTGAAGTGTGGCTTCTCTGTTGTCTAATGGGAGGTCAGCACTTTGGTATTCCTCAGGGAAGCAGGGGAACCTCTACCCACCCACCTCCTTCCAAGAAATTATCCCAGCTTTGGAATCCCTTCCCTAGACATGACAACAGGTCCAAAGCCACCAGGAGGGGAGGAGCTGGCTGGCCAGCTGAGATCCCCTGAATCACACCCCTCCTATTTCCTTAGGAAGCCATGCCTAAAAGCCCTGCTTGGAAACTCTCTGAGGCTTTTGTACATGCACAGCAAAACAGCTCCACTTCCCTGAGCCCAGGGAAGAAGTGCCAGGCATTTACTGCAAATCCAAACACAGGGTTGTGGGCTGGGGTTCAGCAACCTTCCCTGGCTGATTTTTGCTCCTAAAGATCCACCAGCATTTGCAGAGAACGAGTCCAGGTCCCTGCTGGCAAACAGAGGCAGGCAGGGATGGGAAGCTGAGGGATTCTTGTAGGCACTGCTCCAAGGCCGTGGTCTGGAGTGGGACCAGATGCCTGCCACCAGCCCTGCACCCCTGGCTCAGTTTGACTCACACCAGCTCTGGCTAACTATGGCAGAACAGCGAGGATTAACCCTGGACAGATGGAGCATTTCAACCTTTTTTTTTTTTTTTTTTTTTTTTTTTTTTTTTTTTTTTTTAAATAAGGAATGGCCCTCACCACGGCCAGACAGCCAGGCAGAGAGAAGTTCTGGCTGGAGGCACGGGCTGCCCGGGCTCTGAGGGTTAAGCAGGCTCAGCACAGCACAGCCTGCTTTTATTCTCTCTCTGGACTTTGTTTTCCTCCTTTGTGGAAGCCATCCTTAAAGAAACAGGGACAGGGTTTGAACTGCAGACAGCTGTGTGCAGGGGAGCAGAGCTGCCACCAACAGCCTCCTGCTGCTCCTTTCACCACCTGGAAATCTTACAGCCCAAACCAGACCAGGAGAACCTGAAGCAAACCCCGCCCAGGGCCCAGCTCTGCTGCTGCTCTGGGGTCCTGACCCAAGTGCATTTCAGTCTGCACCTTCCCCAGGGAGGGAAACATCACTCCTGCTAAATCTGGCTGCCTGTTCCTAGCCCACAGAGCTGCCCAGAGCCTCTCTCCTTGTCCCTGCCTCCTCTCAGCACAACCTGTGCTCTGAAAAGGTGACTTGAGCTCAGAGCAGCTTCTCCTTTGTGCAGCCCTTCAGCAGCAACAGGCCACCAGCAAAGCTGGGCAGCGTTACTAATTTGGCCTGGGCCTGCCAGCAGCATTCAGAGCACTGATTTAATGATGATTAAATATTGATGATGTTTGTAAGGCACTCGGTGATCCTGACAGGAGGAGGCACCCATATGGACTAGGAATTAGTGTAATTTACACTGCACAACACAGGCAATGAGGCTCTGCTTTCTAAACTCCTTGCCCCAGGCTTGTGCCTGTCACAGTTTCTACCAGGGGCTTGCAATGGTATTTTCCCTAAATGTCTCATCTTTAAATATCAGATCTTTGTTTGGTGTAAATCATGGTGTAAACCAGAGAGGATTTCTTTGTGGTGGGGACCTCCCAGCTGCCTCATGGAGTGGGGGGAACCCTAATGCACTGGAAACACCCAGGGGAGCAGGGAGACCTCTGTGTGCATGCACAAACACTTGCCCAGAGCCTGGGCTGCACACACAGCATCACTGCAGAGCAGCATTTCCCAGGTCAGAAACAGAGCCAGCTTCCTGGGGCTGCATTTCACCAGCTGGATTTGCCATCCCCGGGGATGCAGCAGCCAGGAGCTGAGGAAAGAGGCAGAGCAGGCAGCAGGATGCCTGCACTGACTCAGCCAGCCTTTAGAGGGTTAACCCAGCTGTGCTTCTCCCCCTTACCTCTGTTCTCCCCATCCTGGGCCACTCTGTCCTCCTTGGTGGCCAGCTGAGCCTGTGCCATCAGTGCCCCCGAGAGGGCCAGGAGCCCCGAGGGCTGCATGCTGGAGGGGTGGGGAGCCAGCGGGAGGGGGGATGCGTGGTGGGACAGGTGCTGAAGCTGCTGCTGCTGAAAGAGAAAGAGCAGAGGGTGCTGGATGTGGAGGAGGCAGCCGAGCCGCGCCCGGGCCCTCCCCTGGCCTCGGGCTGCCATGCCAAGCGCGATGGGATGAGACAGGGATGGGAGGGGGTGGTGGAGCTGCCGGGGATGCACAGCCTGGGTCACACCCCTGCCCCTGCCCCCGCGGGCTCTGAGGGCTCGGCAGCCTCAGCACAGCCACTTTTATTCTCTCTCTGCACTTTGTTTTTCTCCTGTGCCCCTTCCCTCCCTGCTGCAGGCACCACCCCAACACTGCAGAGCCCAAGCCATGGCTCTGCCCCATCCTACTGAGATCAGGGTGTCCCAGAGGGCATCCAAAGCCTTGAGGACACCGTGGCAAATCCCTTCACCACAATGGATCTATCAAAATAGTAAAAATCCTAATTTCCCTCCATCACAGCAGGGCCTCAAACCCCCAGGCAGGAAAGAGCCTTTGCCCACAGCCAGGCAGTGAAACTCACCCCAACGATGCTGTTGAGCTCCCCCATGGTCACCTGCTTGGCCCTTTCCACTGCCTGCAGGACCTGCTGCTGGTGCTGGGGAGGAAGAGCAGGGGGTGGTCACACCGTGCTGCTGCCGGGAGGGAGCACTGGGCTCCACCCAGCCCTGCACAGCCCTTCTCCCACCCCTCCAGCCCAGCCACGGAGGTTTTCTTCCCCAAAATCTCCTGTTGTTCAGGCTGGACTTTGATTTACCCCTTCCCAAGAAGCTGGAACGACCTGACTGCACGCCCCCTGCCTCCTCCTTACCTCCTGTGTCAGGAAGGGAATAATCTGGGCACAAATGGCACTCAGCCTCTTGACAATCTCTGCCTGAAAGAGGAAGCAGGTATCACCAGAGAGGGAGGGCTCTGAGCCCCATCCTGTGCCCCTCCAGCAGCCAAGCATCCTGCACACGCTCAGCCTTGGCGGAGGAGTTAAACTCTCCCCACCCACGCCCTCCTGGCGGAAATTCTCCCGCTGCCTCTGCATCCCTGCTGGGATTTCCCGAGCTGCTGCCAAGGGAGGGCTCTGCCCGGGGCTGCTGGACCCCCTTAGGCTGCCAGGCACATGGGAGGGAACCCAGGCTTAAATCCCTCCGTGGCCCCAGGCCAAGGCAAGCTCCAAGCTGTCAGTCCTTTCGCAGCCCAGCTGGCTTTGCTCAGCCCAAACCCATCCTGGTTTGTGGCTGCCGTGGCCAGGGATGGAGGGGAGCCGAGCCACAGGCACTGGCAGCGGGCTCTCCCTGTGCCTTCCCTTCCCAAACATCCACCTCCAAGCCAGGGCAGACCAAGCAGGATGCAGAACTGCACGGATTTGTCCCTCTTGGCGTGGCACCAGCGAATCCTGCAAGGCTCTGCTGGTTGTACCTGCCCTGACCCAGGGCAGGGACTCCTCTCCCATCCCCTCAAGCCCTGGGACAGCTCCTCCACTCCTCCAGAGGCACAAAGCACCCCCAGACCTGCCCTTGCCCATTAGGGAATGCAGAAAACCCAGTGCATCCTCTGAGGAGAGGCTCTGTGGTTGCAGACAAACCCACAGCCTTCCCAGCAGGGCAAATGGCACTTCCGAGGCAAGGGGCTGTGACTTCCAGGCCAGCCTCTCAGTGAGAAAACCCTCATCTCCTGGGGAAAAACTGGATTCCCCCCCGCTGTAAATCTACCCTGGGACTGGCTGCTCTGAAGGGTTTTATCAGCTCAGGTTTCTGACAATCCCTGCCGGTGTTGCAGAGGTCAAACCAGGCTGGGAGCCAAGGGAGAACAAAGGGAACATTCACCTGCTGTGCTCAGAGGCTGCTGTGCCCCACACCCACCAGCACCCCGTGCTCTCCTGCAGTCCCAGCTGCTCTCTCAGCCACTGCCACCATGCCCACGGAGCCAGAGACCTCTCTCCTCCAGCCCTCTCCTGCCCAGGCTCCCATTTCTCATCCCCTCTGTCACCTCCTGGGCAGAATCCCGGTCCCCACTTGGCTCGGGCCACCCCTGGCTCCCAGTCCCACGGGATCACGGAGCATGTAAGGGTGGCAGGAATGTGCTCGTGGTCTTCACCAGCTCCCTGCTAACAAAAGGAGCAAACTCGGAGGGGCTGAGCCAGCTGGAGGGATATGGCAGTTGACTTGCCACTTTGTCAGGCATTGGTCCAAACTAATTTCCCTGGCAGAGAGCCCATGATGACTAGATTGATAAATCTGAAGAGGGAAAGCAAATTAACGCTGGAACAAAAGGGGAACCAGGGAAGGGTGAAAACACTCCTCTGGCTTTGGGAAAGGAAAAGGGGATTAAGAAAAAAAGAAAAGAAAGACAATCCATTTGCCCCTGGGCTCTAGCTCCTGCTGTTTCTTCCACATCACTCCTTCAAGTGGGGCCCCAGGGAAGCACTGCAGGGAGGCACCAGGGCTCACAGCAGGGCTCTGAGTGGTTCGTCTTTGGGATGGGGAACTCAATAACAAATCCTGACAACTGCTGGATCCCTTTGCAAGCCAGTCCCTCGAACAGAGCTGTCACATCTCCCATGCCATTAGAGCTACACGGGCTACAAGGGAGATCATTTCCCAACAAAGTCTCCAGCCTCCCCTGCTGCTGGCCCGGCCCCCACTGCACTCACCTGCTTGTGCATTTCAATGTTCAGGCCGTAGGACATCTCGTAGTACTGAGGGGAAAACCACAACACAGCCTGCTTAGGAGCTGTCCAGAGCAACTGGCCCAGGACCAGCCTGGGGTTTGGCTGGCCCCAGCCCATGAGGAATGGCTGGGACACCGTGCCAAGAGCCTGGGATGAGGTAGGGAGCAGCCACAGGCTGTTGTCACCTGCAATTTCTGCATTGATTTAAGCCAGGGCAAGCCAGTCCTGCTCCCCGCACCCCAGATCCTGTCCTGGCTCATCCCACCCCACTTGGAATCTGTTTTCACACCCTGGCACCCTTGCCTACCCACTCAGCCTGTGCAGAGCAAAGAGGACAAGAGGTTACACCCCTCAACAGCCCCCAGTGACTGCCAGGGGTGCAGACCCCAGTCCCTCACACCTGGGGAGAAAAAAGGGGACCAGAGGATCTGCTTTCCTCCAGCAAAGCCTATTCCAAAGGTAGCAATCCACTTCTGGAAATCCCTGAGCCTCCAGGATGAGGGAGGGATCCCAGCTGATGGGTGAGAGGAAGATGCCCTGCAATACCCACACCCCAGGCTCACAGACAGGGCTGGATTCACCCCCGGGATGGGGGCTGCCCAAGTTCACATCTTTTTACCTCTTGGATGGTGTCACTTGGGTTCCCCCTTTCCCCAGAGGGGCCAGTAAGGTCAGATGCTGAAGCAGAAGGAATTGCTCTGCTGTTCCCTCCTCCTTCCTTCCTCCCAGCAGCTTCCCCTGCTCCTGCCAGGCTCTGGCTGGTGCCCAGGTCAGTCTGGCTTGGCCCCTGTTAACCCCTCATTGGCAACTGTGGAGGGCTCCTGCCCTGCTCCTTCCCCTTCCACCCAAACCACGAGCCTTGGAGCATCAGTTCTTAAATACCCACCCCGGGGGAGAGAGGGGAGCTCTCTTAAAAGGCCAGACAGTAAAAGGTAAAAAGAAACCAACACCCACCCCCCGCAAAAAAAGAGACAAAACCTATGGCAGGATTCCCAAGCTCAAGCAGCACTGAGCACCGAGACAGCAGCAAAAGAGCCAGCGTTTGCTAGAAATGGTGATTAACTCCTTCCTCCCTCACATCCCCCGGCCCCAAGGTCAGCACCGGGCAGGGCAGTGGCTGAGAGGAGCCCCACACCCAGATCTGCCAGCCCAGGGGGACAAGGGGAGGTAAGGGGACACGGTGGGGGCAGCTCACCATGACATAATGTCTCTGCATCTCTGTCTTCTCGCTCACCAGCTTCTCACATTCCAGCTTCAGGCTGCAAAGGGGAGCCAGGGCTTCCATCCGCGGACCTGCAGCTCCTGCCCCATCCCGCCCGTCTCCATCCCTGGGGATCTCGGCGAGCTCAGCACATCTCCTGCCTGCCCCTGCGGGCTCGCGGGGCTGCGAGGGTGTCACGCACCCTCCCCGGGGCACCTGCACCCCACGGCCGTGCTGTGCACACACCTGTAGCTCTGTCCCCTCCCTGCTCCTACACCAGCCTCAGCCAGAGGAAACGCGGCTGATCTTCCCCTCGGGACCCCCGCTCAACCCCAAGTGATGGTTTCACGCTCCCCCTCATCCCAAACCCCTCTTCCCTTCCTCCGCAGGCGCTCCCTTCCCCAGCCGCCTCTTTCTCCACCTCTTCCTTCCCCACTTTTCCCGCTGCTCGAGCTCTCCAGCCTCCCCTGTCCCATCACACCTCCGCCCCAGGCGCTCCCTGGGCGCGCAGCCCGGCCCGGCCCCCATCACCCCCGGCCCCACCTGTGGTACTGCGCCTGCAGGAACTGAAATTCCTCCTTGATGCGGTCGCAGATTTCCAGCACCGAGAACTTGAAGGGCTGCCCGGGCTGGAGCGGGGGCTGCGGACAGACAGCGCGGCTGGAGGCTGCGGCTCGGCCCCCGGCCCGGCCCGG
>WEIU01019460.1:478754-491851 GCA_013389925.1 Aegithalos caudatus
GGGGAGCGCTCGGCTCTGCCGCGGAGGGTCCCGGAGGGAAACCCACCCAGGGTCCCTTCAAGGCCCCCGCGACCCCTCTAGCTGCGGCTGCTGTGAAGTCACCGCACTCGGGAGTGGGAAAAGCGAGTGAGGAACAACCTTTAAATATTGCAGGACCCAGCTGTACCTGGGCACTGCACAGGCAGGCACAAGGTTAAATATTTAATGCCTCACATTTCAGTCTAATATTTTATTCATTGTGTTATTTACGTGCTGCATGCTGGCAGCGGCCAGGGCAGGGACACGGTGCTGGGCGCTGGAGGCTCTCCCTGTTCTGCCCCCGTGCCACCATCATCCATCCCCTGCTCTCCCTGCCTCTCCTCCTCAGCCAGGACTGGGGGCTCACCCGGCAGTGGCCAGGCTGGCCCCAGACCCGGTCAGTCCCAAGCAAGGAGCCAACCCAGCCCCAGCACTTGCCCCTTTACTTTTCTCTGGCCACAGGTGTTCTCTAGGCAGATCCAGTGATGGACACCAGCTTCAAACCCTTCTCTGCAAGCACATAGATGTTCTCTGTGTGTGTACATCATATATCTCCACATATATCTGCATATTTTAATCCAAATGTAAAGTTTTAAAGGGTTTATTGTGTGTTTGTGTCGCCTTACTGAGAGAGTTGAGGGGGTTTTTTTAAAGCAAAGTGTATTTTCAAAGGCTGGAAACATTTCAGATCGTGTTTCAAGGGAAGGATAGACTGAGGAGGTGTTTTTGCAGCATTTTCCAAAATTCTTTCCAAAAACTGAGAGCCCCTGTTAGGCAGTCTCTGTGCTCCCCTGTCTCAGGAGAGTGACACAGGTAAAGCTGGAGCAGGCAGCTCCCGAGTGATGGGTGTCACACATGTCCTGATCAGCCTCCATCAGTGATTGACATGAGCCCTGGAGCAGCACCGCCTGTAACCCAGAGATTAATTTGTGTTTGGATGGGAGAAAACATCCACAGTTAACCCTTGGCACACCCAGCAGCAAGAGGAGAGGGTCCTGCTGCTGCCCTGGGTGTGGGGACCGTGCTGGGCAGTAGCCACGGCCCAGATCTGGTTGTCACCACTGCAGGATGGTGGTGACATCAGCCACCTGCTCAGCCACCCCCTGCAGCAGCCACACCCTCGTGCCTGGCAGTGGCAGGGCCTGGAAGAGCCCCAAAGGATGAGGGCGTTTGAAATCCATGCTGGGTTCAAGAGGCAAAGGCTCTGAACAACCCTTTGTTTATCAGCAGCAGAGAAATCAAACCAAGCCAGACTTTGGGACACCCAGGAGCTTCATTTGAAACTGGATCCCAGCTAAAGAGGTTGCTGCTGCTGGAATTACCCCAGGGATTTTCCCTTTCAGCTCCATCCCTGAATGCCAGGCTGGGACAGGGGCACACGGGGCAGGAAGGGCAGCCCCAGCTGTGCCCTGTTCCGTGCCATGGATCCAGCTGTTCCCACACACAGCCTGCTGTGCCCAGCACATCTCCAGGGTGGAGGCCAAGGGCAGAGCCCACCACGTTTTGCAGAGACACCGAGGGTGGCTGTGGCTCACCAAACCATCCCATTTTCAGCTGCTCACTTGCCTACTTGAATGAGGAGGCATGGACTCAGCAGAGAGTAGTTCCTGGCACCCTCAGACAGTGCGAATTTCCCAGGGCAGCTGGCACAAACAGGGACCTCATCCTGGCTGGAGTCAGTCCTGGAATGAGCATGAGATGGGAGGGGGAACTGAGGAAAGGATCTGGCAGCAAACCAGCAAGATCTAAGCCAAAGCTCTACTGGAAATCAAGGCTCCCCAATTCCCTGAGCTACCCTTCCAGGACCAAACTGCAGCTCCCCATCCCCAAACCCCAGTGCTGGTGTCCACTCTCCAAAGCCACGTGTCCCCAGAGCCCCTGGGGACAGGCATCCCCTCCAGGTGTCCCTGGTTCCAGGAGGAAAAGCGGAGTGGGAACCCTCAGAGCAACCCAGCAGCTGACAGGCTCTGCTCTCTGCCTTCGATCCGTGTGTTGGCTCCTGTTTGCACTTACCAGCTCTGAGTGGTTTTTAATTATTGATGCCTCCTTTAGCTTTTATCTGGTGCTCGCTGCAGCCAGGAAGAGCTCGGCATTCCTGCATTAGCGGTGAGTTGGGAAGGAAGCCGTGCTCCACCGCCATCCCTGGCACGCAGGCTGTGCCATTGTTCCAGCAGAGCTGTGCTGTAAAATGAGGAGGGTGGGAGCCAGAGGGGGAGGTGGCAGCGGAGACTCTGACTCCTCCAGGGAACGAGAGACTGGGGGTTCTGTCCTGCGGGATGGATCTGAAGGGGATGGACCCAAACAGTGAAAAACTCCCGGCTGCTCCGTGCAGGGATGGAGGAAGGAGGCTGGGCTTTGACCCTCGGGTGACAGGCAGGTGGGAGGGAGGAGATGAGTGGCAGCAGAGTTTTGTCAAACCCCTGGCAGCTGTGAGCAGGGATCCATGTCGAGCCTGGGTTAATGCTGTGCTGTGTGGTGGTCAGGACGTGGGGCACAGCCCCTGCCCTCTGTGTCACCACAGCCTCTGCAGGGCAGTGGCTGTCACTGGATCTCTCTCTACCCAGCTTTTATGAGTCAGGGCTCTGCTGAGTTTTCCCAAGGATCCTGGGGCAGCAGAGCTGGTTCTCAGACCATCAGCCTGTATCCCTGTCCCACTCTGGCACCTCGACCTCTGGAACACGAGGAGAAAGAGCTTCTCTGCCAGGAGCCAGGCTCAAATCATCCCTGAGCAGCTTTGGGGGCCCCTTGTCAGATGTGTCCTTGCAGTGCTGAGCTGTTCTGCAGGGCCCGAGAGGGCTCCTGCTTTCTGAGAGGTTTAAGGCCTGTTTGGAAGGAGAGAAGCTGTTTCCTCAAGTCTGCAGCTCCTGGGAGAGTCACGAGGGAGGCATTTTTAACCCTTTTCTTTGCTGTTGGTGTGGGTAAGATTTGCAGATCTTGTTATGAAGATTTGACCCCAAATCTGGGATGGTGCCCTATGAAATGACTCCCTTTGGAGAGTGGCAAGCAGAGCCAGGCTAGAAGCACAGGGAACAGCACTGCTCCCCAGTGGGATGGGATATCACGGTGCCCCCCAGCCTGCAGAGAAATGCTTTGGGAATGGAACATCATGGGAAGCAGGAGTGGAGCACAAGGTTCAGCTCAGCGCCTGCTGGAAGGTGCAGGGGATTTGGAGAGCCCAGAAGTTCTCTCTTTGTACTTTAACAGAGGGTCAGTCTCCCACAGGGAGCGAGGAGATCCCCACAGCCCAGAGCAGAGCAGCTCCCCAGCCTCGTGGTTTGTCCAACCTCCTTGCCCACTGAACCGAGGCCGCTGATTAGCTCTAACAAGAGGGACCTCTGTTCCTGAAAGCAGCCCTGAACAATTTCTCCTAAATCCTCCTCCCTTGCATATCCATCAGGAGTAACACCCCTTACCCCCGGGCTGAATCTGAGCCGGTGACCTTGAGGTGAAAGCCCTGGGGAAGCTCCCTGCGGGTTCTGGGACACTGCCAGGGCAGGGATGGCTTCAGGAGCTGCCCCTCGCAGCATCCCAGGCTGGCCTTTCACAGCAGGGACCTGCTGGGTGTCAGCAGAGACCCCAGAGCAGTGGCAGCACCTCAGGGTGGGATCAGCAGCATTCCAGCAGCTCCGGAGTGGGAGCCCCCAGGCAGGGCCAGGGCTGGGATGGGTCTGCCCGGTGCTGCAGCCCCCCAAGGGCTCTGGGGGCAGGGCTCAGGGCAGCTGTGCTCTCCCCAAGGGCTCTGCACCTCGGGCTGCTTGGTTTGGGAGGGGACAGGGCAGAGCCTCCCTGCAGAGCCTGAGCCACCAGCCAGAGTTCAGTGACCACCACGGCAGCTCCTGCACAGGCCCCTGGCTCCTGCACCCCTGCACTGGGCACCCTGCCCCAGCCATGCCCAGCCCGGGTTAGGCTGGCCAGGCAGAGAACAGGAGCGTTGTGAAGCCCTGGTGCTGCCCACAGGCTCTGGAACACACCAACCCCTCCGTACCTGGGTGCACCAGGATTCCCCCAGCACCGCTTCCTCCCCAGAGGAAGGAAATTTTCCCACTCCAACTGGCCTAAGAGATACCGAGGGGAAGATGTTATCGGGGTGGAGCAGGCTCTGAAGCCAGAGGACAGCTCTAATTATCGAGAGCCAATTCCATTACAGCAATCTCAGCCCCAGGGCAACGCAGGCTGGATTTTCCAGAGGGGCCTGAGAGCCACAGAAGTAGCTTATCCTCTGTGCCCACAGGAAAAATGAATTATGCACACAGAGAGCAGACCTGTGGCAGCCCGCAGGGACCTCCACATGTGTTACCAAACCAGCACAAAGCTGATAGACCTCGGGGGCACTTCGCTCCTTGCTTTTCTTCTGGAGAGTCCCCCGCTCCCTTTTCACCACCCACCACTTTCACCTTGAGCTCGTTTGTTCTGGCTTTGCCCTGGCATCCTCTTGGCCCTGGTTCCAGCAGATTTCAGCCGTGGCACAGCTCCCACCTCTGCAGAGGAGTCCCAGAGCTGCAAAGGCCATGGGGACAGCCCCATTCCCCCAGCCCCTACACGAGTGGGAGAGAAGCCAGAGGTGTGAATGTTAACCCTGCTCCTCCTGGCTCCCAGAGAAACCTCCAGAGAGGGTGAGCAGCACATCCAAGAAAGGAATAATCTGGGATATGCTACCACCTGAAAGAAGGAGGGCTGCACCTCTCAGACACCTCCCACAGCACAGGTGAACCAGGAAAAGTCCCTGTTCTCCCCAGTTCCCCCATCTGAAGGGACAGGACACACAGGGAAGCATTTTAAAGTGACCCCAAAAGCAGCAAGAAAGCAGCAGCAAGTCACGGTTTTAACCAACCTTCTTATTTCTTTATTTGAAAGGCACAGCTTGTACGTCCTTGATACAGCATTTTCAGTTCCTCTTATTATAGGTCAAGTGATTAAACACAAAAAGCAAAACAAGATCTTTCTAAAGAACTATATACAAACACCAGATTATTATTTATCATTTTTTTTTCCATTTTTGTTTTTTAAGAAGACACGCTAGCGCACGGAGATAAGAACAGAGAAAGCTGCTGTATCCTCTACACAGGGCAGGGGGGCACGGGGAGGGGGAGGCCGGGGAAGGCTCTCGGTCTGCCTGCCCCCTCTGCCCAGCCTCCCCGGGTGCTGTGCTGAGGAGGAGCAGGTGGCACGGGCTCCCCCTCCAGCCCAGGGTGAAGCCCCTGGCAGCCAGAGCTGGTTGAGAACAGGTACATGCAGAACAGCAAGGCGCCGGCCTGGTATTCTTAGTGCAGGAGGGGCGCGGGGGACACGGGGCCGGGGCGATGCGACGAGACCAAGAGCGCCTGGGGAAGGGAGGAGATTGTTCCGGGCCAGGGATCCTAGCAGGGAGTTGTGCAGAACCGTTAGGATCGAGGGGCAATCTTTAAATACCGAGGGTGGAGCAGCAGGTGGAGGGAAGGGCCACGTGGCACCGAGGAGCCGGGACAGCCGAGGGGCAAAGCGGCCCCAGAGCGGACCCAAGGCAGCCTCTGGCTCGGCTCAGGGAGGGCCAGGGAAGGCGGGCTGGGCGCAGGGAGAGCACGATCGGCCACACGGGTAACGCTACGGCGCTTTGNNNNAGCCAGCCCCTTCCCCCGGCCCCCCGGGCGCTCTAATCCGATTTCTCCCCGTCATCATCTTGGTGGGCGTCCCCGTCGTGGCCGTTCTTGTCCTCCTTGGAGAGGTGAGCCTGCGAGCCCAGGGCCGACAGCGACAGGAGCCCGGTGCCGGCGCTGACGGCGGGGTGGGACGGGGGCTGCAGCCCCACGGGGAGCGGGGTCAGAGGCAGAGCGAGGGCTTGGAGCTGCGACAGCTGGTGAGCTTGAAGCTGCTGCTGTAGGGAACGATGGACAGACACACAGACAGAACGGGGCTATTGTCATTT
This sequence comes from Aegithalos caudatus, assembly GCA_013389925.1. Taxonomy (NCBI): domain Eukaryota; kingdom Metazoa; phylum Chordata; class Aves; order Passeriformes; family Aegithalidae; genus Aegithalos; species Aegithalos caudatus. The sequence goes on from WEIU01019460.1 coordinate 484,675, forward strand.
TGAGTGCACTCGGAGTCCAAACCAAGGGTCCGGACTGGCCGGAGCGTGTCAGCAGTCAGGTTTAAACCAGGGACCTCGGGGAGCTCATTGCAGCCTCAGGGCTGGCTGGGAAAAGAGCTTCTGGAGCCCTGCTGCTGTGACAACCTCAAGAGAAGACCCAGCAGTGTGTCCCCAGCAGGACACCCAGCCCCTACCCCACAGGACATCTGGCCCCAGGCTCTGGCAAGTCCCAAGGCTGCAGTTACAGCCCTCACTCCCAACTCTGACCAAGAGCAGATGGTGTTTTCATGCCGAGTGCCTACTGTGGCTCCTGCTCAAAACCACAGCTCCTCTCCTTGCACCCTGCTGAGACAGAGCAGGGATCCCTGCAAACATCACAGCAAGCCTGGGTGGAACCAGCCCTGCACGGCCAGCCCAGCCTTGCAGCCTCATCCCGCTGCAGCAGCAGCACCGGAGCAGGGGTCCCCTGATGTCCCCAGGGCAAGAACTCAGCTGTGTGTCCCCAGCTGTGTGTCCCCAGCTGTGTGTCCCCAGCTGTGTGTCCCACCCCTCCCAACCCTCACGAAACGTGCATCACGTACACGGATGATGGAGTTCAGCTCTGGCGCCGTCACCTGCTTGGCTCGTTCAATGGCTCCCAAGACTTGCTGCTGATGCTGGCGTGGAGAAAACACAGGAATTTGGGGTCACTTCTAATGCCACAGGGAAGCAGAACAGGGACCCTGCCCACACAATCAGGCTGGTTACCCCATAGCTGGAGACACCTGCACACACTTCACCCGGGACAGGAGCCTCACACCCGGGCCTAGGGCAGCGAGGAGCAGGGAAGGAAGCACGTTTGTCTCATCCATTTCCTCACCAGAGGGTTAAGCAGGTCCCCTCTTACTCCCACCCTCATCCTGCTCTGCACCCACCCAGAGATCCTTGGCCAGAAGGCTCCAAGGTGGGCAGTGTCCCTCATCCTGCCACCCTTCACCTACACAGACCCTCTGACAAATAAAACAAGCCCCAAAATCAGAAGCTCTTGGCAAACTCCTTGGGACACATCCTGGATACCAACTGCAGCAGCAGCTGGGTGTTCCAAACACAGGCAGAAAAAATGGATGTATCACATACTTTAACAAATATAAAGGAGAGCTGTGCTTGCTGCTTGCAGAGCACAGCATCTCTGAAACACCAGGGCTGTCCACTGCACTTCAGCAAGGGGATTTTTCATTTTGGCAGCAGGACAGGGTTAAGGATTGCATTAAGATGCAAAAGATTTAGCTGGGGCTTAGTTATTAGGCAGCTCTGATCTGATCAGCAAGCGACTTTGTCCGTCCTAAGAACAGGTGGGTGGGAAAAACAGAACCTGTGCCCCAAGCCCAGCACTGACCCCAAGCCAGGAGCCCAAAGGGGCCAGGAGAACTGCTCAGAGCTCAGCCTCCATGGGGAGACAGAAAATATGGCTCTAGAAGTGCTTAATCTTCCCCTCGCCTCAGACAGCAACTCCCAAGCACCCCCTCCCCCAATTAATTTCTCAGGGGAGTGGGAGGAGCTCATCAGCTGCATTAATTAATGAGGCAGGGGAAGCAGATCTCAAAGAGAAGCCATATGGAGGTATTTTTTTAAGTGTCCTTCTCCCTCAATGAGCACCCAAATCTCCCACTGCAGACGTGGCTGAGGGCTCAGGAGCCACAGGCAGGAGGGAGCAGGACCAGCTTTGTCCCCAGCTGCCACAGAAGGGATGGAGGGGCACATTCCCAGCACAGAGTGGCTCCAGGAGCCAGCACTGCCTTGGGGGCTGGTCCCCATGCAGGGGCTGAGAGCAAGCAAGGGTTTCCCAGCCCAGGGGTGGGGAGCTGCCTGTGCTGGAGGGCTGTAGAGGGACAGTGGCCTCCACGCCAACAGACCCCCAGGCTGGGGGACTCACCTCTTGTGAAAGGTAGGGCAGAACCTGTGCACAAATCCCATTTAGCCTCTTGACAATTTCAGCCTAAAATGTGGGAGAAATAGAGAGGAGAAATCAGGCAGCTCAGGACTGAGCACCCACAGCATCAGCTGCCCCACTTTCCCCCTCCCCTGGCCAGACCCCAGATGGCTGTGAGAAAACCCAGTGTCCTGGCAGCATCTTGGTGCCATGGGGATCACCTTCCCTTCCTGAGGCTCCTGTCTGCATGGTTAAATGAAAGCCTCTGCTGACTGCAAAGAGCAAAGTTTCATTTTTTCCTCTTCCTCTCCAGGTCCCTGACATTCATTTAACAAATTGGGAGCAACCAGAGAGCAAAGTTATTGCAGGTCCAGGTGAGGATGTGCTGAATTACATTTGCCATGTGGACACAGAAATACACATGGAGCCCTCTCCCAAGCTGAGCTGCTGGACTGGGGTTACTGGGAGAGACCAGAGGGGCTGGGCATTTTCCTCACTACCCTCACACCAGCAGTGTGAGGCAAATTCTGGGGTGTTAAATGCTTTTATCCTGGCAAATAGTGAAGCTGCCAATCCTTTGAAAATCATTTGCCAAAGGGGTCAAAAGAAATAGAGCCAAAGGGTACAGGCACACACCAAAACCAGCTAGGGCACCCCAACAACACCACAGGGAAGCAGATGAGGCTGGGAGACATTCGTGGGACTGCAGTGAGGATTTGTGGCTCAGATTCTTTGAAAAGATCCAGGTTTTCCCAGGGAAGCCAGTCTCATGGGCTTAGCAACAAGGGCAATGGGATCAGAAGCACCAAGTGCCTTTGTGAGGAACAGAACTGTGCTAAGAGGCTTAAAACTGAGCCACGACATGCAGCTGACTTTGTGACTAGAGCTGGAGCCAGATAGAGACAGGCTCAGAGGAGGCTCATGTTGTTAACACCACAGGTAATTAGTCACTGGGGATAATTAACAACTTAACCACCAGTGAGGGTAACCAGCAAACTTATCCAGGCTGCCAGAGTCTCCAAGCTGCAGCTCCAGACCCTTCCTGGTGCTCAAATACCTGTTCAGGCCCTGGGGATGAACCACAGGGTGCCCAGAGCCCAGGATGGGAGCCCACAGACCAGCACTGTGATCCTGACAGGTGGGGGGGACCTGCATTTCAAAGGCAGCTCTGACATTTTACAGGCTGATGGCATTTCTAGTTCCTGAAACACAACTGAAGTGACAGAGAGCAATGCAGAGCAGGCAATGCACCTTCCCCAGGAATTGCAGCACTCGGAGATGCTTTTCCCCCTACCTGTTTGTGCATTTCAATATTCAGCCCGTAGGACATCTCATAGTACTGCAGAGCAGGAGAGAAGAGAACAAAACAAATTGTAAGTCAAGTCTCTGCCAGGTGAGTGCTGGGAACCACCACTGCATTCCTGGCAGGGTTTTCTACAAAGGCTGGGCAAGGCAGAGAGCAGAGGCAAGCCCCAGGGAGCAAAGACAGCAGGAGGCAAGCACAGAGACCCCCTCCAGGTGCTCCCTGCCCACCCTGCTCCAGACCTGGAGACTTGCCCCAGGACAGCACTCCCCTCACAGACACCTTTCCACAGTCTGCACCAAAGTGAGAGTGAGTGATGCTGTGTCAAACCTGGAAAAAGGCTCAGGGCTCCAGACTTCCCCCAGCACAGCCAGGAGAGAGGCAGCTTGGCTCTGGGAGCTTTGCCTGGCCAGTATCCTACAGCCCACAGCACTGCTTCAGCAGCAAATGGGAGAGATCACAACTGGACTTCATCTAGCAAGTAACACATCCAGCTGCACACAGCTCCAGCTGTTTAGGAAGGAGTTATGTGGAAACCTCCCCCCTCCACACACAAAAACAATCCACCCAGAAAACCCCTGCACAGCAGCAACAGGCAGCTACAGACAATCTATTGGCAGAAGCAGCTAATTCCTGACCCCTGGAAGAAGCCGTTACGAGGCTGATGTTTTGAGAGTTTAGAAACCTCCTCCTGCAGCCTGCAGGCTGCAATCCTGATTCTTCGAGAAGGAAAAGAACAATCCACATCTGTGCTCATTTAATTGAAGATCACTGGCATCCTGGTACCGACGCCACAAGGCGACGAAGCGCCCGGCTCGGTATCGGAATGATCTCAGCCTGCTGCGGGCTCTCGAGGCTTCTTTGCATTCTGAAGACCGAGCAGGAAGCAGGAGCCCGTCCCCCAAGCTGCCAATTGTGACTTATTCAGAAAAAAAATCAGAGCAGCTGTAGCAGCTTTGCACATTCACAGGAGCCCTCCTCTTGGCTGCCCGTGGTGGGGAGCGGCAGCAGCTCGGGCTCAGCCACGCAGACAAGGCAGGAGCTGCTGCGCCTGCAGAGCCTCCAGCGCTGCGCCACGAGGAGCAGCCCTTCCCCTCTGCTGCTGACAGCAACCTGAATCAATTCTGGTGACTGCCAGCATTAAGGGAAAAAGAAAAAATGTATCTTGGCCGCTGTTGGAGATGAGGGTTTCCATGCAGACTGCGAGGCACAGGAAGCAATTGTTTACCAGTGGGAACGGGGCAGGTTTGCCCATTAATACACCAGGAAAGCTGTGACCTCTTCTCCTTGTCCCCAGCCACAAGCATACCTTGCTCCCCCACAGCCTCAAAGCCTGGCCATAAGGGCAGCAGAGAAAAATGAAGGGGCAAGCTAGGGGCCTCCCTTATTTCTGATTTTTTTTTTTAAGTCTTAACTCTGCTCTGAAGAGCTGCTCTATTAATTTCTACATCTTATCTCTTCTTTCCAGGGCAGGTGCAGCAGCTGGCAAGCAGGAACCAGCTCATCTTCATGGACTGTATTGCAGCCTCCCATTAACTCCATGATAGGAAAGGGACCACAGCCCTGCCTGGCACCCCTCCCCTCTGCTACAAGGGCTCCAGGGGCATCACCTGGCAGGCAAACCCTCACCCTGCTCACCAGAACATGGCTGTTTCCTGGCAGATTTCTCCTTGGAAAGCCACAGCTAAGCCTGCTGCCCACACGTGGCACCATTTCTCATGCCTTCACCAGGCCCTGCCCTGGGGCTTGCACACCCTGTGCTGGGACACACGTGCCAGCACTCAGCACCACGGCTCAGCAAGGCTGCAGGGTCACCAGAAGGTGCACGGGGTTTAGCCCTTGCACAGAAGCTGATCTCTGCTTCTAACCCACACCTGCATTGTGGGGTTTCCCAGTTTCATGACTTCTCAGAGCTCAGCTTTGTCTCTCACTGCCCATGACCCTCCCAGAGCCCCCAAATACCTGCACACCAGCACCTTGAAGCACCTTCTCAGGCGTGTAAGAGCTGTCACATCCTTTCTGCACAGGGAGCCAGGCCAAGGACCCATCAAGCAATCACCCACCGGGCCCCCATTTTCTACATCAAAAAACTCCCTGCCACCGTGCATTTCAACAACCCCCTGCATGCAGCCAACACAAAACAGCCCCGTTTTCAGAAAAAAAAGCCAATTCCAGCCCTGCTGAGAGCCCTGGAGCTCTGTGGGGCGTGGGCTCCCTGCCAGGCAGAGCCCAGGCACCTGCTGGTGTTGCCACCCACACGCTCTGCTCGGGGCTGCCGGGCCGGTCCTTACCATGACGTAGTGACGCTGCATCTCCGATTTCTCGCTGGCTAGTTTGTCACATTCCAACTTCAAGCTGAAAAGCCAGAGAACAGTAAGAAAACCACAAACAGGAGGTGAGAGAGTTGATGGCCACAGAGCAGCTGCTTCCTGCACGGCCTCGTCACGGCCAGGCTGGATTCTTGGACATCAGTGTCAGGACTTCGAGGGGTGGCCAGAGCCCAGACAGGCTGTGCTGGCACAGCAGTGACCACACAGAGCCTGCTCCCCACTTTCTCAGCTGGACTGCCCTCAGCACACATTCAGGAAAAAGGACACGAGGCTATCCACCAGCAGAACACTGACCTCCCTCAGGCAAATCCATTCCACAGGAAGCAGAATGCTGGGGAGAAGCAGAGTTGGCTGCCCAGGGAGGGGTTTGCCTTTCCTCAACAGATCGCTGGCAGCTGGGGACAGATTCTGGCACAGAACCTGTCTGCAGCACTCCAGAGATGTTCCAACACAACACCAAAAACCAAAGCCAGACCCACTTCTGGATGGGGGCGAGGGGGAGGCCCAAGTGCAGCACATCTCTCCAGAAGCAAGGATTTTTCCTCTCTCCTAGATTCTTCACACCCTTCAGAGAAAGTGCCGCTGCTCCCAGCGTTTTATGAGACTCCAACTCACCAGCCGAGCAACTGCAGCCAGCATGTGCTGTGGTTTTATGTTTCAAACAAGAAACAGCTTCACCTACACAAAACCTGCTCCTTCTTGAGCAGATTAAGTCCAAGGGGGTGGAGTGGCGTGGGGGGGAAAGCTTCCCTTTCAGCAGGAACATTCCTTGGGCTGCCCCACTCCCCTGATGGCACTGCCAAGGCACAGAGACACCAGGAAATGGCCACTTCCCAGCAGTTTTTCTGCCTTCTCCTGCCAGAATGACACCACCACAAACTTGTACCCTGCCCTGGGCTGGGGGACATTGCAGCCACATGGGACCAATGCCCACACCAAAACCAGTGCCAGGCCGTGGCAGAGGGCATCACCCAGACAACTTAAACCAAAGGGCTTCATGTTTATGTCACACACACACACATATGCAAAGCAACAGATTGTTTCAAGCCAGCTTTTGGGTCAACAGCACTATTTCCACACACACAGAGAAAAGTAGAAGCTTTTGGATTTAAGTGCTCCCTGCAGCATTTGCAGTCCAGGAATGGCAGCCAGGGAAAAAAAACTGAGGAAAACTCCCAGCCAGAGGCAGGAGGCCTGGCAAGTGTCTGTGCAGTCCTGGCTGAGCAGCACTTGGAGGAAAGACCTTGGCTGGAGAAGGGAATGGACGTTCTCCTCGCTGAGCTCCCATGTGGACGCGAGCAACGCCGTGCCCGAGGTCCTCCTCCAGCCAAAGGTGTCCCAAGCGACTCGACCGGGTCCCCTTCCCCATATTCTCATCCGGTCCCCGGAGCGGAGCAACGAGCACAAGAATCGGAGCGATTCCCGTGCATCGGCCGTCCCGGCGGGGCTGCGGGACAGCCCCGGGCCCGGGGGGAGCACGTACCTGTGGTACTGGGCCTGCAGCAGCTGGAACTCGTCCTTGATGCGGTCGCAAGAGTCGGAGGTCGTGAACTTCAGCTGCTGAGGCAGGTGAGAGGAGCCCTTGAACAACAGGAGACAGCGCTGGGGCCGGAGCCGGCGGCCGCCGGGCCCCCC
>WEIU01019460.1:500381-511407 GCA_013389925.1 Aegithalos caudatus
GGGCCGCTCCCGAGCCGTGCGGGGCGGCCGCCTCATTGGCTGCCCTTTGTTTGATTTTGTGATGCGTTCGCTGTCAAAATGGGTTTTGACACAACCAGGAACTAAGTGGCTGAAATTCCTGGTTGTGAAGGCGGGCACGGACACGGGCGCGTGAAATTTGTCTGGAGGAAACGATTCTCGGGAGTGTGTCGGCCTTGGTTAGCATGTGGAAATCCGCCGGTGGAGTTGGTGCTTTTCAGGATTGTCGGTGAACTCCCGGGCCTTGGGTGAACGTCTGTGGAAAAACTGGCCTCCAGCTCCTAAAGCACAGAGTTTCCCCTGGGGCAAGACCTGGGAGAGGCAGCAGGGCTGGGAGCGCGGTGTGGTGGTTCTGGAGGGGGACGGGGCAGGAGGAATGCCCGAGTTGTGCCTTGGGTGAGGAGGTGCCAGTGGTGTTCAGAGGTGGAGATCACCTGTGCAGCCACACGAATCTGGGTCTTGGGGTGGAAACACGGTGGTGTTCCCTGTGCAGGTGGGTAACGGTGCCGTGGTTAGATGAGTTTGGATGGGTGATCAGTTGCAAACTGAGACTTGCAGGCATGTTCTTCCTTCTTCGGCGCTGAGCTTGATGTTCATGCCTAGGTAGCCCCCAAATTTAAACTTAAGTTTCAGTTTTTCGTGCGTGCTGTGATTTAGCATTGCTTGTGTCTCAGATATATCCTGCTTTGTGTCTCGAATACTGTATCATCTTGAGATGGAATCTGAAGCAGATCTGATGGATCTGTTGACAAGCCATTAAGGTCCAGCTAAAGAAGGAGGTTGACCCTAGTGAAAAAAAAAAACAAAAAACAAATCACTTTGTAGAAGTGGGGGGAGGCTGTGTGTGCCCAGCCCCTTGGAGGGCTCCAGTACCAACACTGGTAACTGATGATAACTGTCAAGTAAAGTCCAGGGCTTTCCTTCTCACCCTGAATCCTTCACAATTAATATATTGCTGTTCCTAGTGTGAAAGGTAAAATCGAGGGCTTCACATTTCTGCTCTTTGGAGATGCTGTGGCAGTTTCTGTAAGGCTTCTTGGAGAGGAGAGAAGGTGTCCCTCACTCTCATGCTTCCCTAAAAGCAGTCCCACAGAAGCAGCTGTGTCAAAATAGGTTGTCGCTATAGGATAGATCTGGGTTAAGAAGATCCCACTGGATCTAAAGATTTCACTTTAGAAATAATTCAGATTGCTCAAGAATCCTTTCTGCTTTTCTAAAAGATACACATTCAGCATCAGATTAAAAAAGCATCCAGAAGGTGGTTATTATTGGATAAGCAACACTCCTGGGTGCAGACAGTGTTTGCAGGATGCTTTTCACTGGACACAGCACATTGCCCACCTTTAGCTGGCACAGGTAACCTGTGTTCTCTGTCCTTGGTGTAACTGCTGCTTGCAGGGATTTCTTCTGTGTTGCTCCTGTTCTATGGAGTCCTTATATTCACAGGTATTAAAGATTGACTTAGTGAGAGGGCTTTCCCAAAATCTCCAAAATTTTGAGTGTGTGGAGGGAGTTTCCACCTTGTAGGAACTGTTAAATTTTTCTTGTCACTACATCTGGTGACAGTTAGTTTGGTGAAGCCTAAAACAGAAAATTGAGGTGAAGAACAACAGTACTAATCAATGATGAACCTGTTAATAAGAAATTCAAGGTGCTGGACATTGCCATCTGGTACAAGGGTAGTAACTTGTCTTTTTACTGGGTGGGGAGGATATTTTGTACAAAAATTACTTGTGATTAAGCATGGGATATTGTTGACTGAGCAATGTATTTACAAGAGCCCGTGAGGTACTGGGGGATCCTTAGGAAGTTCCTGTAAACTCTGCTGCTTTCATGTGGTGGCAGAAGTGGTGAATTCAGATTATCTCCTGTCATATTAAAAAAGGGGTTTTGTACCCTGAGAGTTGTAGATCTTGCCCACCAGAGCTTGTAACCTGCTGGTGTAGTGCTGTGCCTCAGGGAAAGCAAAAGGCACCTTAAAAAAAAAAACAACAAAAAAACCCAAACCAAAAACCCACCACCAATAACCAAAACCAACCCCCAAACCAAAAAAGGGCGGTGATGGAGTGACAGGAAGAATCTGTGTTTGAACTCTGAAGTCCTGAAGCAAGCAAAGGTCTGATGTTGAGGTTTCTCATATATTTCCATTGTTGAAATGCTTTGAAGTACCACCTCTTTTTTTTTTCCCCCCTTTCAGTTTTGGTTGTTGTGGTAAAAGACAAGGAAGTATTTCTCACCACACTGACAGAAACCACAAAAGATCTGAGTTTCCAGATTTTCCCCCACTTAGGGTGCACCTTTGTATTCAAGATGGAGATACTTTGCTGCATGTTGATAGCGTCTACAGTGTTAATTTCTGGCTGTGCTGACGTGATTTCTGTCACTTCTTGCTGTTCATTTCAAACGTTCTGCTTCCAGTTAGGTGCTTGTTGCTTTCATCTGAGCATTTTTATTTGTTTGCCTTTTAGCCTAACAAGATAAAATGAGTAACTGAGTATCTACATAGGAATAGTAATTGTGGATTGGGATGAATGAGATCCTGTCTGAATCCATCTCTCCCCCTGCTGTGAGGAGGATCTGGTGGTGCCTGTGGGGAGAGCCGGGGCTCTGCCAGCATTATAACAACAGGTCAAAAAGATTTGTAGCATTGACGTGATGCATTTTGAGTTCTTGGGGTGAGCTGAGCCACTGGATTAGAGAGATGGGGTGGGGTTTATCAATATCCTACATAATAATAGCAAATTTTAGAAGATTGAACAAAAGCAATCCACAGGAACGTAGTGGTGCCCGTTTAGGGTGATGAAGTGTGGGGGCAGAGCCCATCCCAGGTGAGGCCTGGCCTGTGTGTCCCCTCCACAGAGGACTGTGCACAGGGTGGGTGTCCCTGGGCACGTCCCAGTTGAACTGTGAGTTTAGCAGGGCTCTGTAACTGCCTGGATGCCGTCTGATGGCGTTTTTCTCTCGGTTAGAAAGTTCCCACTGTCCTTTGGTATCATCTGGTGGCCTTCACATGCCGAGTGACACTCCTGTGGGGCCATAAACGTAGGAGTGGAAGGACCTGCCCCAGTGACGGTGCAGGAAGCCGGCGCTGGCAGCGCTGCCCCTGCCGTGTCCTGCCCTCCCATCTGCTCCCGGGCCCGGCAGTAAAACCTGGGAGAGAAGGAAGAGAAGGAAGCAGTGGCCTTGCTGAGCAGGCTGCAGCCCGTGGGGACCCAGGCACGGCACCGACAGCTGGGAGCAGTGGCCTACTCTGCTCTCCCTGCCAGACGCCATTTTTAACTCCCTCACATCCAGAGCAGGATCGCGGCAGCGCTGCCACGCTCGGGGTTCTTGGGGGAAAACCTTTGGGTGCTTTGGGATCCCAGGCTGATGTGCTGCCTGCCTTGTTCGTGTCACATGGAGAAGCAAAGAGTTCCTTGAGCTCTGCTCTCCTTTAGAGTTGTTTTTTTTTTTTTTCCTGTTGTGTTTGGTTCTTTCCTATGAAAAGACACGTCGTGTCTAAGGCAAAGAGCGTTTTGTGCCAAATGAGAGCAAAAGAAAATTTGCTGTTTAGTGAGCTTCTCCTGGCCACTCGCTGCTGTCTGGGTCTGTAGCGCTTTCCTGGCTTGAGAGTGTGTCCAGGCCCTTCCTGGCTGGTTGTAGCATCTTGCTGGAGTATCTGGGAATAGGTCAGGTGTGACGGGCAAGGGCCTCTTGACGCAGGACGTGTGGGAGTGGCTGTAACGTGAGATTTGGAATAAGTACCAGAGCTCCTTTTGAAGGCTGCTGTAAAGGACAAGGTGTCTTCCTTCCAAGCTGCTGGGTTTGTAACGGGGATGAACGATCCAGGCTGTCCTTTACCAGTCTGGGAGGTGACAAAAAGGGGCTTTGGAGTTGTGTGTGCTTGGAGCTTTCGTCTGTCGTGGGCTTTGCTCCTGGTGGCTCCTAACTCCCTCTCTTGCATCCTGTAGGCACTGGGGAGAGTGGGAAAAGCACGTTCATTAAGCAAATGCGTATAATTCATGGCTCAGGCTACTCTGAAGAGGACAAAAAAGGCTTCACCAAGCTGGTGTACCAAAACATCTTCACTGCCATGCAGTCTATGATAAGAGCCATGGAAACCCTGAAGATTCTGTACAAATACGAACAGAACAAGGTAAGTTCCTCTGGTTTTGCACATTCTTTAGTCAGTGAGGATTCTGAGTTCTTGTTTGCTTGTGTCTTTCTGCATTGCAACCTCAACCTCCCTGAAATCTTTTCTATAAACTTGTAATGACGTTTTCTTGATACCCAACTCCATTTACTTGGTTGTGTTAAGAGAGCAACTTTGCATGGTTGGTGCCTAGTGAGTGGTGGGAGCAAGGGATTGGGATATGATGGAAGGGATGGGAGGGGTGTTATTTTTATTCATTTCAAGGATTCAGGGTTCGGCATTTTCTTTGCACGCGTCTGTGTTCTTATTGGAACTTGAAGCTGGCAAAATACATGCTGAACCCAAAAGACACAAACCTGTGCTGGTAGTTACCCCTGTTTCTGCAGTCTTTCTGTTTTACTGATAGTTACTGACCAAGGGTACAAACCTTTCTTGAAGAATTTTGGTCTCAGCCACAGAAACGTACTGATTTTGGGACCAGGAATTAATTTTAGACAGATCTGATCTAAATTATTTTATCTTCTTGAGGGGGAGGACAGTGAAAGTGAGGGCATGCCAGGAAAACAGGGGTTTTTTTTTTTAGCATATTTTCCTTTTTTAAATGCTTAGTATCCTTAATATTTTGAAGTTGTATTTTTTCTGTCCTGTCACACGGTATCTTAGAGCTGATTTTGAATAATTGTTTGTAGGGACTGGATGGTGCCCCTTTCCTGTCTGTGGTGAGAATAGGCAGAGTGTGAGAAAGCTTTGCCTTTGCTTTATGTGAGTCATGGTGGATGGGCTCTGATAAATAAAATCTGCCAACTTTTGCTTACTATAACTTGTGCAGAACTTCACTTTGGTTTTTATTTATTGGTGTATTGGCAAAAGCCTCTTGCTGTGGATAATCACCTCACAGACATCCCAGGCTGTGCTAGTTACTGTAGTCCTTCCTTTGCTTAGCCATTGTAGGGTGGGTGTTTTTATGCCCCCTCAGTTTTGGGGTATTTTTATTTTTTCTCTCTTTTCTTGTTCTTTTCAATCTCCAGGCCAATGCAGTGCTGATCCGAGAAGTGGATGTAGAAAAGGTCATGACATTTGAGCAGCCATATGTAAGTGCAATTAAAACATTGTGGAACGACCCTGGAATACAAGAGTGTTATGACAGGAGAAGAGAATATCAACTTTCTGACTCAGCTAAATAGTAAGTGTGCAGTCACTGGCATGCTTGTGGTGGGAGTGATGGTCCAACAAATTATATCTGTTCACATTTTTTAAAATTGAAGTCCAGAGTTTATTTCCTTATCCTTTGCTGCTTTTCCTGGGAGTATGGGGTGTTCTGGTGGATGTTAAGGGGTGTTCATCCATCTGCTTCAGGATATACCTGAGACCAGAATCTCCACATTGTTCCATCTGTATTGATCCTGGCTCTTGGGCAGCAGGAGTGCTGCTCTTTCTCTTCAGGTTTGTCTTTGGCCTACAAATGTATGTGGATGTGTAACTCAGATTTTATTAATTATAAATCCATTAAGTTTGGCAACATACAGAGGATGTTTTACATTTTAAGTAAATAAGTGTACGTTTCTACATTTATGAGTAGAAAACCTCAGATGAGGCTTGATCCTGAAACATAAAGCATCTACTGTGGTTGAGCTTCCTCTGTAGTTAAAATTGTCTTCCCCACTCCTATACAGAGTTGATAAAGTTCTTTTTAGTGATCTCTTTATCCTCCAAGGGACTGGCTGGTGAAATGCTGCTCCCCAAAAAAATATTTTCTGTTAGTTTTCCACACCATATTTAAAACAATTCAGACAACTTCTGCCTTTCTCATTACTCTACAGAAAAACTTCCTGCAGCAGTTTTTACATCTGTATATTTATGTGCTGCAAGCTAAGGTAGTATTTTTCTTTTCTCTCTGTTATTTTTCCCCCACTTGCAGCTATCTCAGCGATGTGGATCGTATCGCTACCCCAGGATATCTACCAACTCAGCAAGATGTGCTACGGGTTAGAGTCCCTACAACTGGGATCATAGAGTACCCCTTTGACCTAGAGAATATTATCTTCAGGTACTGCAGGTGTCTTGGTGTTACAGCTGAGCTGAGGCAGCAGGGAGGGCGGGTTCTGCATTGCTGCAGTGTGTCCAGATGGTTTGAGTGGATGTGTGATGGGTGCTCTGATGTTTTGGCTGTCAGGAAACTGAACCTGCTTTTGAATCATTTCAAACCCAGGGAACCCATCTTGGTGTCCTTCCTGGGAAGGATTGCACTGCTGCCATCTCAGGGTGAAATTGTGGCTTGTGAGGCAGCTGAGGGATGTGTTGAGAGCTGAAGCCACCAAGGGGTGACACTTTTTGTGCAGAAATACTTCCCTGTGCCCAGCACCTGCCTTGAGAGCTGGATTTGTGTGCCCACCTTGTGCTCTCAGGGTGGCACCAAAATGTGCTGCCTGTGCTCCTGCAGCAACAGATGCTCTTTGCAGGCTTAAGCCAGCAAATGAGCCTGGCATGGCCAGGCTGAACACAGAAATATTCCTGTGTTCTCTCTGGTGTTGGGTGCCCTCTGCCCTTCCCCACCACAGTGTGGCATTGCCAGAGGGGAATAAGGGAACCTGCATCCTCTCAAACCATTTGGTTACAGGAATGCAAAAGTCTCCTCTCTGTTGTTTTGCTGACCTAGGGAATAGGTGTAGGGTTTTATCAAAGGTGAGCCACATGTGGGGCACTTCAGGTGAGTGCCAGAATAACTTTTAGTGTACTGTACAGGTGGGACTTGAAACTGAGAGGCTGAAGTGTGTGACTGTTAAACAGCACATTCCAACAAATGTATAACAACAAAAGAAAGATTTGGGTGGGGGAGAAGCTTTGAGGCAAGCAGGTGCTTTAATTTAAAACATAAATAGTTTGCTCATGTGACAGAGCACAGTTTTGAAGGACTTGTATTTTCAGTCTTTTTAGACTCAGAGCTGCTGTTGAGCAGCAAAAATGGTAAAGGGTGAATTTGGCATCACTGACCTGTGGCCATTCTTTCAGTTTGGTGTTTTTCTGGACCAGGGTATTTTGTAAACTTGCTAGTTTTGTCAACAGGCAGGAACTGTCACATCCCTGTGCCAGGTTAACTGGAGTGGTAAAGAACCAAATTAATTCTCATTGTTGGCTGGTCCTTTGCATTCAGAGAACTGCAGCTACCTCTGTGATACTCAATGTACTTCTCTTCCTTAGAATGGTGGATGTTGGAGGTCAAAGATCAGAACGAAGGAAGTGGATCCATTGCTTTGAAAATGTGACTTCCATCATGTTTTTAGTAGCACTTAGTGAATATGACCAAGTTCTGGTGGAATCGGATAATGAGGTGAGCCAAAGAGTGGGAACACTGCAGAAGCGGGAGAGGGAGGGAGGAGAGGAGGGAGAAAGGAAAAGAGGGAGGAATGTTTTTGTAGTTTCTTGAAGGCTGGTACCCAGGTGCTTGGTGCCAAGTTGGATTAGCTGCCATGATTGGTTTTGGCCTTCAGCTCTTGTTGCGAAGGGAACACGAGCCTCGATGGGTCATGGTGTCCCTGAGGATGGAAAAGCAGAGGACATTCAAATCATCTGGACTTCTCAAGTGAAAAATGAAATTATCTGAAGTGGCAGAGTCCTTTGTGCTGTGGAAGGCACTGTGCAAGTGCTCTCAATTCACCCCTCACTCCTCTGGGTTACTTCAGGCTTTGCTGTCTGGTGAGGTGGTGACTGCAGTCTTTGAGGGTGCAAATCTGAATTTTGGCACTTGCTAATAGATTTAAAACATGCTATTAGATAACAATAGTTGCTCTTTTTCTGGTAGACATAATATGCTCACAAAGTATCATTGGACAGTCCTCTCACACGACTGTTGAAGCATAAAATGACTTTCAAATCTTTTGATGTGAAAGGCTTGGCAAATAAATGAAGGTTGAGTCCCTCAGATTTTGCATTTCCTTTCCATTTACTGATCCAGCTTGAACCAGAATGTACCTGGGGCCAAAGTACTTTGTGTATTATGTCTGAGATGCTGAATTGCTACAGATCTGAGTGCATGTGCAGACAGCAGAAAGGCATTTTAGTGCTCCTCTGTGAAAACAGGGCTTTCTTTTTCTGATTTCAGAACCGGATGGAGGAGAGTAAAGCTCTCTTTCGAACCATTATAACTTATCCATGGTTCCAAAACTCTTCTGTTATCCTCTTTCTCAACAAGAAAGATTTGTTGGAAGACAAGATCCTGTATTCCCACCTTGTTGACTATTTCCCAGAGTTTGATGGTGAGTGGCTTTTAAGAGGGAGCACTTGATGGGGTGGAGGTGATTTGGTTAAAACTGTTTTTTTAAAAGAACACTCAGTTCTAGAAGCAGAGAAAATATTACTTGGAGAAAGAATACCTACAGCAATAAGAAAACATCACAAAAATATCTTAATCATGCATAGACAACTGGAATCTGATAGGATTATTCATTAATGAGCCTCTCCTAGATGAGGAATTACCCTCTCCAATATGCACTGCAGAGTATTAAACAATGGAAGTCTAACTTGTACATATAACCAGTTTCATAAACATGGCACTTTACTGGTCCAGTTTATTCTGCACCTTTTAACCCTCTAGCCAAGAGGTGATTTGAGTCTTTGTTTTGAGAAACTGGTCAAATACCCAAGTTGTTCAAATGATGGTGCTAAAAAATCTTCCTGCAGCTTGGAATTCTTATTAGCATGCCATCTGCTGTTGTGGGAAAATAATATCTATGTGAAACAGAATTTCCCATCTGAAACAAAACTCCTTAGCCAAAATATTATTTCAGGCTCTTCAGCTGAGTGTATTTAAAGCTGGCTGGTAACACACCTGTACAGGGCTGACAATAAAATCAAAGTAGGGGGAAATGAGATCAGGCAAAAGGCTTCTTGCCATGCTCTCTTGTATTAATTCTGTAATTATTTGTTTAAAAAATGAGGTCAAGGAAGAATTACCATTTTACAAACAGCTTTCATCTTTTAGAGGATTGATGAAATCGTTCTTGGTTAGTTGTCCTCCCACATCTGGAGTTCCTGCCTGGAGCTCTGGTGGGGTGGGAACACCAAGTCTTTCCAGCAGACTGGGAATGGCTGAAGAGCTGCTGCCCAAAAAGTCTGTACTTCAAATGGAGCTTAACAGCTGGAGACTGATCCCAGCTTCAGGGGCTGTTGTGTACTTGCATTTTTTCCTAATCAAGTAGCTCCTTCAGGGATGCTGCATGGCCTGTAAGTGGGAGGTTGCTCATCAGATTTCCTCTCAAGAGGTGGTATTTGCTATGCAACAACAGCAGTCCTGTGACAGAAATTGCAGTAGGTGACTATTTTCTGGGGACCTGTCAGCAATGTGAATTAAGAACTGGCCCAAAATTCCCATTTCTAGTTCCTGTGAGGTCACCAGTACTGACTGTACTTTTGACTGGCAATAAACCCTTGTTCCCAAAATACACACTTGTGTCTTTCAGCCTGTGAGATTCACCTGTATATTACAAAAGAAATTTACACCCCATTTCCATGGGAGAGCATTTAGTGGTGTCTGTCCAGCATCTGCCAGTGGATGCTCCCACCCAGGGTTGTTCCAAGGCCTGAATTCCAAAGCAAGGCCTCAACTGACTCAGGGCCCTTGTGGCATATGGTTAGACAGCTGAAAAGCACAAGACACTTCAGCTCTTGGTACTTTTATCCCATAAATGATCTTAATTTCTTCTTTAAAGCTCTGTAACCCATCGGAAAAAGTGCTGATGGATCTGGGGGGGGTGAATCCATTCACTGGTGTCTCTGTTTGCTGCAGGCCCACAGAGGGATGCACAGGCAGCCCGTGAGTTCATCCTCAAGATGTTTGTGGATTTAAATCCCGACAGTGATAAAATCATCTATTCCCATTTCACATGTGCCACAGACACAGAAAACATCCGTTTCGTCTTTGCAGCTGTCAAGGACACCATCCTCCAGCTCAACCTGAAGGAGTACAATCTGGTTTGACCTGTTCTGCTCTTGCCCCTTGAGAGGCTTCTTTGTGAAGAAAAGACAAAAAAATGAAATTTTAAATATGACAGGAAAAAAACAAAACAAAACAAAAAAAGTTTTAATTTTTGATGATGTTAATGATTGCAAATTGTCTGATCTGTGGAGTGGCAAGTGCTCGGTGTTATCCTGGAGTCTCATGTCTCTGTCCACAGAGTAGTTGATTTCATATTTTTAACAAATTGCTTTTATGTCACAGTTAACGGGGATATGCCTCATTTCTTCAGCACCTTGCTTACTTCTTAATTTTTGCCAAGCAGCTAAGGCAGCCTCATCTTGATCTTTCCTTTGTTGCTAAGCCACTTTTTTTTTTTCCCCCTTTCATTCCCGTGGTATATGTAGAAAAAAAAAGCAAAAATCCCCAACACTTTCCAGCTGAGATTGTGAATTCACTGGACTGTGGGAGTGCAGAATGCTACTGGTCCCTTTGCCTTGTGCTATAGGGTGCCTCTGGTGTAATTTGCTAATCCTGCTTCCTTGCCCTCCTTCTTTCCCTTCCCTTCCCCAGGACACGCTCCATGGTTCACTGTGATGAAATGTTGGGGAGGAGCAATTGCTCTCCAACTATTCTGCAAAAAAGAAAAAGGCAAAACAAACAAACAAACAAAGCCATCACTTTTCCATTCTTTATATGTTCTGAGTAATTTTTTGTTATCAATTATAAAAGGTATGGAGACTGTGATTTTTTTTTTAAATTATTGATGTTCTATACATAGTTTGCTATGTGTTGCTGTATTTTGTTCATGGACTACAAATGATGGAAGCTCTTGGAGCAATAGCTGCTGAGCCTGGGGAAGTGCCTGACTGTAATTGTTCTTTTTTTTTTTTAATTTTATTTCATTTTTATTTCTTCTTTTTTTT
>WEIU01019460.1:511416-532617 GCA_013389925.1 Aegithalos caudatus
TTTTTTTTTTTTTTTTTTCCCACACATAAACACATCCCACCCACACCACAAGCACGTGGCTGTGTGTGCACAAGGCTCAGTCTGCAGAGAGGAACTGTTCTGTTGGGTAGAGTTTTTGACATCAATGAGCAACTTCTCTATGCAGCAGTTACCAAAAGCACACTGAGTGATTGTGGCATTCCAACATCAGACTTTGCCTGGATTGAAAACCTTAGTCTGTGCCATCCTCTAGGTCTTTTCTTGCTGCCTGCTAGCAATCAAGCCTTGTTTCATTGCATTTTGTGCCAGTGTGTAAAGGACTTTGTAAGAATTCCTCAGCCTTGTCCAGCTTGCAGAGTGCCAGAGAGGACCAGAGCTGGAAGGTGACAGGCTCTGGTAGGATTCTTACCTGGGGAGATGGAGGATAGCCCTTGGAGGGAGCAGCACTTCTGTCTCTCCTGTTTGTGCATTCCCCTGAGGCAGACTCTGCTGTGTCCCTCTGTGGATCCTCTTTGGAAGCCTTGCACACATCCTTGCTCCAGGGTGCCTGTGAGCATTGTGTTAGCAGTGGCTGCTGCAGAATTCCAGTCCTGCCCTGGCTGCACTCGGTGCAGCAGGAGAGGAGAAGAGAGGCAGCAGCACTTGCTGGAAGGCAGAGTGGGTGTAGTTGTGGATTCTGAATGCCACCTGAATCTCCACTGAGCAGGAGGAGAGGAAGCCTTTGCACATAGGAGAGCTTTATTTTCCAGAGCTGAGGCAAGTCAAGGTGCTGAAGGGCTGCTGCCAGCCTGGGAGGAAGAAGTGCTTTGGCAAGGCAGGGAGAGAGAGAGTGGGAAGCAGGAGATGTGACCCACGTCTGGACGTGTCAGTCAGCCATCACTGATGCTTCTGTTTCAATTCCAACAAGTAGCATTGGGTCCAAATTCTCTGGATCAACCAGATTGCCCCCTTGAAGGCTGCCAGTAGAAAAAAGACTAAACGAGCTGCACTGTTGAAGGGGGCTGTTGATATTTTGTCTCTTTTGTAGACAGAGCACTACATCAGTGTTTTGCACAACGTTGTAAGAGTAAATCTAACTGTCTGAGATGCTTAAGATGCTTTGATCTAGAACACTAAAATATGGAGGGACATAATTTTGAATTATTCTGTTGATAGGTCTCTCATTTTCCAGAGTAGCCGAGCGAAGCCTCTGTGTGCTCAGAGCACCACAGAGCAAAGGAAGCTCTGCTCCAAGTGATTACAGAGCTCCAGTTGGAACAGTAGCCATGGGACCAACAGTTGAAGAGCCAGTCTGAGTGGTGATGCTGAGGGAAACATAGCATCTCTTTAGACTAGCCATGCTCTGGACTGCATTTAACCCTTGGGAGGAATGAGAGGGATTCCCATGTGTCAGACAGCTTTGCATCAATTTTACTGCTTTATTTTTTTTTTTTTTTTCATCTTTATGCCAAAATGATCCAGTTTGTAGAAATTGTCTTATAAAGAGGAATTTATAATCATGTATTCTAAGTGCTGCTCCTCTGAAGCAGACGGCAGCACCAGCCTCTTCCGCTTCTGTGATCCTTTTGTAAATGGTTCACACTACAGCTGTTGCCAGCAACCAGCCTGGCACTGAGATACACAGGTTCTTGGAAAATAACTTCCCAGAAGTTTCTCTTTTCCAAGGTGAATGATGGTGGTACTTCCACTTGAATCAGAAACTTTTTTTCGTCTTTGTTTTGTTCCTTCCCCTTTCTTTAAGAGCTGCTGCCCTGGCACAGGAGGAGGGATCTTGGCATCTGTCTCTTGCAGAGTGACTCTGCATTGTGGCAGGCAACTGTGGGAGGCTGTGAGCACAAGGATTTAGGGAATGTGCTGTACCTTGTGGGGCACCTGCTTGGGGGTAGCTGTTGGCCTGAGAACTGGCTCGGGGAGGGAAGGGCTGAGTGTTGCTCAGTGGCTCTCGTTGAGTTCCTGAAACCTCCTCCTGGATTGGGGTAGGAATGGGTCAGACCTGTACACGTCACCTGGAGTTGTCTGTGACTGTATCATGTGTGAGAAGATACCAGTGTTAGCACGTGCTTTCCTTAGTGAGCAGCTGCTTGTGTGCCTCCAGCTTGGCCAGTGAAGTGTTCCTGCAGAACTGGCTCCTGTCTCTGTTGGCTGGCAAATGCCTGCCCTAGCAAAAGTGCCAAACCTTAAAACCAAATTTGCCTGTATCAACGTTTCTGAAAGTGAGGCCTGTCAGAAATGCTCTGCAGGTTGAGAGTGACTTTCAGAAGAGAGGTAAAATTGGGTTGTTGTAGGGAATCTAGAGCCTGAGGTCTCCTCGCTAACCTCTGCTCCTTGTGCACTTTTAATCTTTGTTCTGTTGAAGAAACCAACGTACTTTGAACTAGTTTGAAACTTGAAGTCAGTGAGCAGAGGACCATCCCTTTTCCTTGCACCATTCCATGTGGATTGGCTACCTGGTGAGCAAAAGCCCCTTCCAGCTGCAGCGTGTCAGCTCCTGCCCTTCCTGCCTCCCCCCTTCTCCTCGAGTTGGATTCTTTGGTCTCTTGTTGTTGCTTCCTAGCAATGTTGGCCTTGCGTTCAACTATGGTTTTTCTTCATGTGTTTTATTGGTTAAAAAAAAAAAAAAAATTAAAAAGGAAAAAAAAAAAAAAAAAAAGAAAAAAAAAAAAGTACTTCCGGAGTGTGCTGACCATTGTATTGTCCTGTACAGAGCCCAGGTCGTTAGAGTCCAGCAGAGATAAAGTGTGTTATGCAGCACCCAGTTTTTTAAGAGTATGGTTTGTGCCAATGCCCCTTCTTTAGTAGTGCCAGAGACTCTTTACAAGTGCCAATGTGGTGGAAATTATTTGGTTATACTTGTATATTATAGGATCCTGATTTAAGACAATTTAAACATTATCCTATTTAAAAAGAATACTATATAAAATGCTGTTTTTAAACCTTGTCATTTGCAATGCATGTATTGTTGTGCGTGTTGGGGGGCGGGGAGGGAAGAGGGTAGGGTAAAGGAGTTTCTGAATAAGATGCCCAGTGTCAGGATCTATTCAGACTCCAAACTGTCTCATTCCAGTCCAGGAGTGTGATTGTTTCTTGGAATGATCCCACTCTGACTGCTGGGCAACACGCTTATTACAGAAATATCTGATGGAAATTGATTTTCATATCTTTCTCCTGAAATAAACTCTCTGTTTGAAATTGGAATAAATTTTGTTCCTAAAAGCCGTGGTGGTTTTGTGTGTGTTTCTTCTCCCCTGTCTTCCCCTCTCCTCCTCCTTCTCTCTGGTGCCCTGTGGGACCTGCAGCTCTGCCTCCTGAGGCATAGAAACAAAGCTTGTTCTGGTGAATAAGAGGTTTGATCCACCATAATTGTATATAATGCACTGTACCAATAATTCTGAATTGTGAGCAGTGTCTGACTGGGGGTTTGAGCTGCAGGGATGCAATGGTGGCATCTTGATTTGGAGTTTTCCAGGATTTTGGAGCAGGATTGCTAAGGGAGGTTGTTGGTGTTTGCTGCTGCCTCTTGCTGGGGTGTCAGCCCATTGCAGGCACAATTCCAAGCAGGATATCTGTTGCCAATAGCAGGAATGTTGGTGGGACCCAGAGCTGCTTCCAGTCTTGTCTGTTAGAAATGTGGACTGAAATATGAAACGGCTTTAAAATCATCCCTTAAGGAGTCCAGGGCTGGATGACTGTAAAAACTTCCACAAAGCCATTTCCTGAGATGGAGTTTATAGAGCTTAATTCCTTTTCTCTGGGCTCATTCTCCAGGAATGCTGCATTAAATCAGCTGGGAGTGGGTAGAGATGGCCAATTTCCTCTAAGCAAAGGTTTCCTGTGTTTTCAGGAAGCTGCAGCTGAGGATGTTCTGCTCCCTTCAAGGTCACTTAGCACAGGTGAAGCTGCAGCTCCTGGGCAGCCTGAAACATTTTGTTGGCTCCCACCACTGAGGGAACAGTGGCAGAAGCACTGGAAGGGATTTAAACTGTCACTTTTGTAGTTCTGGGTGAGGTTTTTTGTTGCTTTTCTCAGTGGCTCTGTCCCCTCACCAGCTGGGGAGCAGTGCCAGCGCTCCCTGGGAGTCACGTGTTGTGCTGTTCTTTGCAAAGAGCCAAACACTCTCTGTTTAAATAAAGCAAAGCAACAAGTTCAGGCTCTTCAAGGAAAAAGATGAAGCCTTTAACACCCAGTGTTTCCAGCTGCCTGTGAGGGCCTCGTGTTTTGCAGCCTCCAGGAGTGTGGGGCTGTCCTGGAGCGTGGCAGTGGAGGAGCAGGAGGCTGGAGCAGCCCAGGGAAGGAGGCAGCTGCTGGCAGCAGCTGAGGGAACAGCCCCTGCAGCAGGCTCACAGTTGCTGCTTTCCCAAGGACCACTCCAGCCCAGGCTGGATAAAGCATTCCCAGTAGCATGGAGAGCTCCTCCTCACCTCCAGCTCTGCAGCTGGGGCCAGAGAGCCTCGGCTCCTCTGATCCTCCCGTGCCCATCCTGCAAGGAAAGGTCTTGGGAACATGGCAGGCTGTGTCCTGAGGCCACCTGCCCCTGCCTGGGTAATTCCTGTGGCCTGCAGCCTGCTCCAGAGGGAGGAACTCTGCAAAGAGGGCAGCCAGGGCTGGGCTGTGGGCCAGGGGAGTGTCCTGATAAGGTGAGCTGGCCCAGGGCTGGGGTTGTGGCAGTGCTGCAAAGCAATTTAAACCTGGCCACCAGCACCTCCCTGCCAACACCAAAGCAGGGCCTTGGGGTTGTGCACATGGGTAAACCAGACATGAAGGAAATCAATTTTCATATTTTTCATATTAAAAAAACAAATTCCATCTGCAAGAAAAGGGCAGAGAAGAGAGAGTTTGGGATTTGCCTTGTCCTTGGACAGCCATCATCCTCCCTTCCAGCAGGAGGAAGATCTTTTCCTTTGAGCATTCCCTTTGCCCTCTTGGGAAGAAAGGGAAATATCTGCATATAAGAGTAAAATGTCATGTGGAATTTATAAAGCAGGAGCATAAAACCTCCCTCCTCTAGGTTTCTCCCCTGTGTTTTCCTGCTCCCACACAGGGCTCTGAGGTTGATGTGCAGCTCAGGAGCTCAGGACCAGCTCAGCCTGTGGAATGGCAGCTGCTGTTGGAACATTTCTGTCAAGAGCTTCTTGAGCCCTGGGCTCAGCCAGGGCTTGTTCTAAGCCAAGCTGTTTCCTGTGGGCTCTCCCAGTGATACCAGTTTGGTATAAATGTCCTCCAGCTGCTTTATCTCCTGCCATGCAGCCTGACCAGGAAGTTGTTAGGCCTCCACAAGCAATTTTTATAACATCTCCAGCGCTGTGGGTGGAGAACTCATGGCTTTTGAGGAGTTTTTGTGTCTGCCATCCTGGACTGTGTGACAGGGACTTCACACTTGGGCTGTGTGAAGCTTTTGGGTAAGCCCAGCTGCTGAGCTGGGTGAGGATGTGGCTCACCAGGGAGCTGTTCCACACCCCTGGCCAAGTGCTGTCATTTGTCCCTGGCCACTCCTGTGCACTCCTCCTGGAGCTGCTCCTCCCTTCACCTCAGGTATCTGTAGCTCCTGGCCATGGATTTAAATGGTGTTCTCATGGAGCTCCCAAAGACAGGTCTCTCCTGCTCTGCTGGTTCCCATCCTCCCTCCCAGTGACTCAGGCCTTCAGTCTTCAGCTCTCCAAGAGGTGACAGGCTCTTTGCACAGGAAGATGCAGGGTGAGAACTGGGAAAATCTCCTGGGCAGGATTGGCAGCCTCAATAGAAAAGAAGCCTCTGCTCAATGTCAGCTTTGCAACCCTTCATTCAGAGCAGATTAAATGGTGTAAAGAGCCCTGGGGGAAAGAGATGCCTTTCCTCAGCTCAGACATGGATTTGTTTCCAAACTGCAGGAGGTAAGGTGTTTTTTTGTTGTTTTTTTTTGATCAGTTTGGAAGTTGTTTAGAGACAGAACCTTGAAGAACACACCCTGTTGCCAACCCAAAGAGGGCACTCTGGGCATGGAAAACTCAGCAGAAATGTGCTAGAGATGCTTTCCTCATGCAACATCACCCACAGCAAAAACCACTGATAACTCTGCTCAGCTGCAGCTTTTCTTAGGTGAGTGACCTGGGGGACTTTTAGACATTTTGAATTATAAGGTTTGGAAAATATTTAGAGTCTTCACATCTTTGGCCTTGTGTTTCGTATCCAGTGCTGCCACAGATGTTGGACTGGCCCCTGACAAGTCACCTTTGGGCAGAGGTGAGCATAAGGAAAGGCAAACACTCCCCAGAAATGTGTTTTTGTCAATGAGATCCTAAACATCTGACGGAAGTGTTTGAGCTCCTCTTGCTGTGTCTCTTGCCAAATCTCCAGATTCATTTCCTCAGCTTGCAATATTTTTAAGTTCTATTGTAGAAGAGGCCGGGGTTTATTTTTTTGTCTTAAAAAAATAGAAATAAAATCTTTACTGACATAGAACACATAGAAATAAAATCTTTACTGACTGTCAGGCCATGGTGGGACTGTGGGGTTCCTCTCTTTGCTGCCAGTTTCACTAAAAAGGTGACTCAGTGTGGCTCAAAGAGTACCTGGGAGGGACAGAGGTGCACTGGGGGAAGATGCTGGTTTTGTGTGGAATGGCAGCCAGAGGTGGAACGGGGTAGAACTGAGAGGGGCCCATGGGGGAGAGGATGTGATGGAGTGAGGAAATCCCCCAAAGCACCAGCTTGGAGGTCCCTGGGAAGAGTGAGGAGAACCCCTGCCCTGAAATCCAGAGTGGAAATCTATTCTGGAGGTTTAGATGGAACAGAAAATGGAGGAAAATTGGTTGGGGTAGAAACCTCCAGCTTGGGGTTCAGCTCTTTGAGCTGTGACTTTCTCCTGAGCTGTTCAGGACTGGAGCCAGTGGCCCAGAGAAATCCAAATGGCACCAGGAAAAGGCTTTCAGATGCTGATGAGATTTATTGTTTTTATGTGTTCTTACAACGCTGGAGCTACACAAGAGGGGAGAAAGGAGGCAGCAGGGCTCAGAGGTAGGGGACAGCAGTAGTGAAACAGGAATTGCAAGTGTCCTCCTTGGAGTTTGGGCAAGCCTGCAGCCCCAGGGTGGTGTCACAAATGACAGATGGGACAAGGCTGCTCTTTGGATCCCTCTGATCTCTGTGCAGCCTCCCCCTGAGGGCTACAGACCCCCCCTGAGCTACTGGCACCCCCCTCGGGCTGTCCTGCTGCTCCCTCTGAGCTGCAGCCACAGAGAGTTCATCAGGGCAGCAGTGCAGGAGTGTAGGCACTCCCCAGTGTGCACAGGGGGCAAATACAGCCAGGACACAGCCTCTGTGCCAGCCCCACCACGGACAGAGCCTGGCTTGGCCACAGAAAAGTCCTTGCCACGTCCACGAGGACCAGGGGAAGGTGTTTCCAGGGAGAAAGGAAAAGAAAGCTGGTGAGATGGGGCTCTGGAGGGTGAGCTCCCCAGGGCAGCAGCTGCAGGGGGAGCAGGGTCACACTGACTTCATGACACTGCTGACCCAGGGGAGGTAAGGAGCAATGTGTGTGTAGAAGCCAGGCCAGTTTTTGTGCCTGTAGGAGAAGATGCCGTAGGCTTTGTTGTTGCAGACCAGTGGATTCCCAGCATCACTCTGTGAAAAGGAAGACAGGGATCAGTGCTGGGTTGTGGGAACTCCAGGGAAGCCTTTGCAAAGAGCAGGGGGGCTGCAAACATCGGGACAGAATTTCCCCAGCAGAAGGCTGGGCTGGCAGTGGGTGGGGATAACTCTGCCTCCACCAGGGACTGGTGACAGCTTTGTTTGGGACCCAGCTGGGGGAACACTGAAGTTTCATTTCTGCTCTTCTGCTGCCTTCAGATACACTCAGACCAACAATGAGATTCAGGGTGAACCCCTCTGGCCAAGCCTGTGCTGCTGCCAGCTCCCAGGTCCTGGAGGATCCTCTTCTCCCTTGTGCTTTGCCCCTAGCTAAAACCTCCCCTGCAGCCTCCTCCTCCTCCCTAACCAGAGACTGACCTTTTCAGGTACCCAAGAGGATTTGCTGGCGCCACAAATCAAGTTGTCAGTGAGTCCAGGGTAGTAGCTGAGGCAGTCCCTTTGTTTGAGGATGGTGACAGTGGCTGTCCTGTTGCCCCAGCCGACCACGCTGCACTTGGCCTTACCAGGAACTTTGAATTTCCCAAAGGAAATGGGCCTGACGTGGCTGTTGCTGGTGACATTACCATTCAGCTGGGCAAGGGGACAGAAAACACAGAGGTGAGTGTTTGCCCTGTGATCCACTGTCCCCTTCTGCTCCAGGGCTGCAGCTCAGGGCCCTGCAGGTGCACCCAGCCAGGTTACCTTCAGCAAAAGGATGTCGTTTCCGTTCCTAGGGTTTGTAAATTGTGGGTGGCTGTGGTACTCCTTGACCTCGAAGGCTTGCCAGCATTCCTCTCTGCTTTGCAGTGTGTGGGCTCCCAGGACGACAGTCAAGGGTTTGTGGCTGGTGAAATCAAGCACAGTGGGTGTCACCAGCTTGTCCCTGTCTTGCCTGGGAGCACCGAGGTTCATCTCCCAGGGGCACGGCCAGGAGAGTCCAGTGACACAGATACAGTGTGTTTATATTCCCCATGCACAGAATATATGATAAAGGCACTTTTGAAGAAGAATAGTGGGAGCAAGGAGCTCTGCCAGTGAATCTGCCCAGCCAAGAGGCAGAGCAAGCTCCCACCTGACAGACCAGAGCTCTGCAAGGGCTCCTTTATCTCCAGACCTCAAACTGGGCACACTTGGTCCAATTCTGCTGCTCTCTTTTCCTGGGCTTCACAGGCCCATGGAAATCCAGGCATTTCTAAATCTGGATACTTCTCTGTCCTCTACATCACCTGCCTTGTTCTTCCTTCTTAGGACCTTGGGTATGTGCAGGAGTCCCTCCCCATCTCCCAGGTGAGGCTCCAGGCTCCTGGGTCCCTTCTGCTGCCCAGGTGTGGGACTGGCCCTGAGCCTGCCAGGGCAGAGCTGTCAGCCCTGAGGTGTGTGGGAGCTACACCCAGAGCTGTGCACATCTGGAAAATGCTCCTGCCCATCCAAACCCCAGCTGGAGGGATGCAAAAGGGCTGTGCAAGCAGCTGGCTGATAGGAAATCATTCTGCCAACAAAAAAGTTGGTGGCAGAAAGGTTCCTGACAGCAGGGAAGAAGCCACTCTGACCTCCCATTGTTGACATCTGGGAAAAATAAAACGAGAGATGGAGGGGGAAAAAATCAGAGTAAATATCTGAGGGTGGGCTGGAGAGGGAGATGGGGCTCAGAGCTGTCCCTGAGCCGTGCCTGCCCTGTGCTGCCTGCCAGGGAAAGAGCCTGGGCATGGCTGAAGGGACCCCTGTTGGAATTCTGGAATCTTAGATTTAAAGATTTTAGTACATAGTAATGTGTGTGAAACAATATGGAGGTGTTGTCTAAGTCCTTCCTCTTCACCTTGTTCTTCCTTCTTTTCATGGGTTTGGGTGGTTTTCTGTAATTGGGTGAAAAAGGTCCCTCATTGCAATCCTTGGGTCAGAAATAGGAATAAGTGCCACCTCGTTATTGGCTAATTTATTAGCACTTAAATATCCTTGTAAAGAGTTAAATGCACTCCATTTTACTCCTTTCTCTAACATGCTAGTTAGAGCTCACAGCTCATGAAGCTGTAAATAGATAAAAATTAATAAACATCCAAAACTGCATCTCCCCTTGTTTCAACCTCAACTTCTGCAGCGGCTGAAAAGAAGCCAAACCCCCGAGAAGCCCAGCTGTGAGACCTCCACAGAGATGTTCCCCAGGCCGTGGTGGGGCACACACCTGGCTGCAGGTGCTGTGTGGGCACAGCAGACACTTACACGAGGCACTGAGCTGCTGTCATCACCCAGTCCGGGGCCACCAGGAAGCCCCCGCAGGTGTGGTTGTCCTTCCCCTGCAGAAGGGCCACGTAGGGGATGGGATATGCCCTGGATGATGCCTTGGCTTCTCCTCCTCTCTCCTTCCAGCTCCAGGCATAATCTGCAAGGATTATATTGTATTATATCCCTGGGCATTGAGTGTTCCAGGCTTTCTGTGCTGACAGGCACTGACCCCCAAGCAAACTCTGCATTGGACCTGAGGCCTTGGAAAAGGCTTCCAAAATTGAGTGATAGCACTGGGAGTGTGGGTGTGGAGTTTAATAGAAGTGTGTGATATCACATGGTGAAAAACTCAGAATTTAAGGTTAATTTAAAACTAGAATATTAAGATTACAGTAATATATATTAAAAGCAAGATGGCGGATTTAGGGCGTAGGCTCAGTCCTTTTTCACTTTCTTCTTCATGGGTAGAAAAATCTGCATTGTGGACCACAGGGTGTTTGGTTATTGGGTTAAAAGTAAAAATAATCTAGGCTTCATTTCATAATTGGACAATTTATGCTTAAAAGACCTTGGAAAGAGTTAGAGACAGAGCCATTTTTCACCTTGTTAGCTAGAACTCACAGCTTGTGAGACTGTACTATACGTAAGAATTAATAAACATCTGATTTATGCATCTCCCGAGCATTTAACAGCAAAAAGAAGATAAGAAACCCCCCAGGATGGGGCTGAGGAAGAGGGGTTTGGAGAACACAGGGCTGAGATTCACCCTTCCCCAACCTCTCCTCCAGCCCACTGTACTTACTGGTGCAGACTGGGGGGCACATCACCAGCAGCAGGGGCAGCAGGAGTGTCTGCAGGTGCTCCATCACAGTTTCTGGGCTTCAGTGGATCCCTCTGAGGTGGGGCTGCTTCTGGGGTCTCATCCTGCTCCCAGCAAGGTTTTATAGCCTGACACCAGACTCCAGGAAACCACAGAAGTCAGACTCATCTGAAGAATCTCTCCACAAGTTGCACATCTCAGCAATGTGAGAGGGGAATTCAGCTGGTTTTGGCCTTGGGCATCAACCCACCTCCATCACGGGTCAGGTCGGAGGGATCTGACGTCCTTCCAAACCCAGAGCCAATTTTAGAACTTTGGTTTGTTCTGGAAGCTGTGGGTAATGCATCCTCCCCCATCTCTTTGACTTCCAGTGAGGTCTTCCCTTGCAGCTTCTACTTGTCGAGCACTTGCAAACCCTCTTGATTTTTATCACGAGCTCTACAAGAACAAGGTTTCTCTCATCTACTGCATCAATTCCAAGGACCATGCAGGGGCAGGTGAGGACCCTCCTGCTCTCCCTCAGTAGCTGCAGTCTTGGCTAATGGAGCAAATTTACCATGAGTGTGTTTATAACGTGGCACTAATGATGCTGGGAAGAAATCCTTCCCTGTCAGGGTGGGCAGGCCCTGGCACAGGGTGCCCAGAGCAGCTGTGGCTGCCCCTGGATCCCTGGCAGTGCCCAAGGCCAGGCTGCACAGGGCTTGGAGCAGCCTGGGACAGTGGAAGGTGTCCCTGCCATGGCAGGGCTGGAATGAGATGATTCCCCAAGGGCCCTTCCAGCCCAAACCATTCTGGAATTTTACAGTAAGAGCAAAATTCGAACATTCACAGTTCAGCTGTGACGAAACGGGGCTGATGCTTCCTTGCTGACCTTGCTGCCGGTAAATCTGCTTTCCCCTCTGCCTCCAGTGCCACTGGGCAAACCCCAGGTTTAAGCTACAAGTTGCCATTCTCGTGCAAAGCCTGCAGCAGCTGGAGCTTCAAGGAAAACCCTGACGTGACAAAGATTCATAATGCACAGATAAGCAGCTGCAGCCTGTTCACTTGCAGATTTCTGAGCTGATAGCAGCTGTGAGCAGAAGCCCAAACATGGACCCTTCTCAGTTTCCCCAGGGCAGCCTGGGTGCTGGAGGCAGAGGTGACGCAGTTTCCCTTCATCCCAGGCAAGAACGTGGAGGATTCATGAATAGAAATCCAGGCTGGGCTGTGGAAACCTCCTCCCTGTAATGGGGGGTGAGCAGTAGGAGACTGGGAAAGGCCATGGGAGCAGGGCAAGCTCCCCCTTTGCCCTGGACTGCAGAAAGTTGTCGTACGTTTAAAATTCCCCGCTGGTTTTCCCCGCGGCAAAGTGGCTCCGTCTTCTCCTGACATCACGGGCATCTGTCAGCCCTGCCAGGGAGTTCTGCACTCACTCCTTTACCAGAGCATCACCTCTGCCCCCCAGGGAACTCTTGGCACAAGAAATGCCACCAGGGTGGAGCTGGAGTGAGGGAGGTGAGGGCTCAGAGAGCAGCCTGGTGCAGCCATGGATGGAAATTCAGGCTCCAATGCAGGAGCTGTCTGAAAGCAGCACTCCAGCATCCTTTGTGGGGAGAATCTGTCCTTGGGCATCATCCAGATGGGGGGACAGGCTTGGGCTACCACTAGAACACTCAGGGGGACAAGGATGTGTCAAGCAGGCACAGGCCTCGTCCTTTCCTTCTCCAGGGACCCAGCTGGGCCCCCTGCACTTATCATGGGGCAAAGGAGGAAGTGGCTTGGGGTCAGGCACTTTTGTGAATTCAGGTCCCTCATCAACCCTTTCAGTTCAATCCTTTCTGTTTCTACCCAGCACATGGTGCAGAAACGGGGATGACTGTGGCTGCTGGCAATAGGCAAAGGGTGTGTAACAGACCTGGGCTGTGCCTCCTCTCCTAAAGCCCTGAACCCATTGCCTTAACAGCCACCTGCCTACACCCAAGGGCACAGTCCACAAGAAGTGCAGCTCCCTCCACCCAGTGACGCCTCTCACAGCTCAGACAGCTGGGAAGATAATCCTGAAGTGCCCTGTGACCTGTGAGCTGTGTGGGCTGTAACCCCTCCAGAGGGAACAGCCTCTACTCTGCACAGAACCACAGCTTCAGGCTCCTGGTCACTGCTGATGCCCCACACCCCTGGTGCCTGTGCTCCCAGGAGGATGAAAACAAAGCTGAAGTGAGTGAAGGGAGTTTGTACACATCATTATTCCCAGAACTTTTCTACCTGGGCAGTTTTTCTCCTCGCAGCAGTCTCATCACCCCTGTGACCTGTTAGTTCTTGTTTCTGTGATTCAGGATGCAGAGCAGTGATTGTTACTGCCCCAGCAGCCTCTCACAGCCCCAGCCAGAGCCTCCCTCCTGCACTCCGTGGCAAGGCCACAAAAAAGACGACACAGGCTGGGAGGTGAGCTCTGAGTTTACTGTGGGTGCTTTAAGTGCAGCAAGGTTCAAGCAGGAACAGGGTTGTCTCTGAAGGAACTGGGCTCTGCTGTGCCATCTTTTTGTGCCATCTGGGGCTATCCCTGCTTCTGCCAGGGTGATTTAACACAGTCCTGAGAAAGCAGGGAATGGGACAGAAGCAGCCTCAGAGCAGAAAGAAGAGGACCCTCAAGTGCACTGATCAAGTCACTTGGGTTCCTGGGGACAGAGGAAGGAGTTGAGCCTTCAGCAGGGGCAGGAAAGAAGCTCTTGCAGTCTCCAGGGCCACACCAGGGCTGGAGAAAGTGCTGCCACTGCCACTACTTCTTCATGACTTTTTTGATCCAGGGCAGGTAGTTGGAGATGCGGGTGTAGACCCCGGGTGGGGAGTCGTAGCCAAAGGAAACAATGCCTTGTGCCACTTTATTACATACCAGGGGTCCACCAGAATCTCCCTGGGGAGAGATGAGATTGATTTTAGAGGCCTTTGGTAACAGGTTTCTCCCTGGTCCTTCCCCACCCTGTGGCTCCGTTCCTGCCCCACATCCCACCCAGCCAGAGGGGCTGCCCCAAGCTGCTGAGCTGGGGCTGTGGGGGGGTGCCAGGCCATCCAGAGAGCCAGTCCTCATGGAACTGTGACCAAACCCTTGTCACCTGCCCTGGCACCCGGCTGTGCCCGTGCCAGCAGCAGCTCCTGCTCCCAGAGAACCCCGCGTGCCCTCTCCATACCTGGCTGGAATCCTTCAGCTGGTGGAAGCTGCCTGCACAGACCATGCCAGAATTGAGGTGTGGGTAGAAGAGGATGCATTTCCTGCGGCTGTAGATGGACACTTTGGTCTCAAAGAGCTTGTTGGTGGCCCTGTCCTCATCGATCAGACCCCAGCCGGCGATCAGGCACTTGGTGCCCGTGGGGAGGTCACTGCCGGTCTTGGGCAGTGGGATGGTCTGGATGTACTCACTGAGAGTGGCCTTTGAGGTTAGCTGGGGGAAAGGAGGGGGTTGAGAGAGGGCTGTGAGCAGGACACTTTCTTTGCAGAGGCAGGGAGGGTCTAGCAGGCTCTGGGGAGCTGCTGTGGAAGCCACGTGAAGCTCCAAACCCTGCCCGTGGCTCCTTCCCAGGTCCCTCCCAGTCCAGCACCTTGGGCAGAAGGGGCTTTGCAGAAGGAGCTGCCAGCCAGGACGAGCCCTGGCCGGTCCCTGCCAGCCCCACAGCCCCAGCCCACCCTCTGCCCTGCAGAACTCCTTGCCTGGAGCAGCATGATGTCGTTTTCCATCGTGTCAGGGTCGTATTCAGGGTGCTTGTGGTACTTGAGGACACCCCGGACCTGCTGGGTTTTTTCTGGTTCGTGGATGTTGTGAGCCCCCAGGATGACTGTGATGTTCCTGGCCATGGCAGAGAAAGGGGAAATCAGGCTGGGGGTCACCCACCTCCCTCATTTTGGTAGAGAGGTGGAGAGAGCTGCACAGCACAGGTGGAACCTGCTCCAAAATTGCTCCAGCAAAGGAGCTCCCAGGCTAGGGGAGAAAGAAGGGGCTAAAACCCCTGTAATCAATACTCACCCCATGCAGTGTGCAGCTGACATCACCCAGTCAGGGGCCACCAGGAAGCCCCCACAGCTCCCCAGCCCTGCTATCTTCAGGTAAGCCATGAAGGGGTGGGAGTGTGGCCGTGCCTCGTGGCCCCCCACAATCCAACCCCGCAGAGCACCTGCAAGAAACCCCAGCACAGCATGAGCCAGGGGCTGCTGAGAGCCCAAAAAAAGCCACCTCACCCCCCAGCAAAGCCCTGACTCACTGGCACTGCCCCAGGGGCAGCAGAGCAGGAGCAGCAGGGCAGGCAGTGCCTGGCACATCTCGGGTATGAGCACAGCTGGACGCTCCTCCCCAGATGTGGAAGCCTCGAGTTTCCCCGTGGGCAGGGGCAGGTTTTATAGCCTGCAGGCAGCTGTGCCCAACAGCCAGGAAACCATGTGCAAGGGGCTGATTGTGCTAATCAGGGCACTGCTGGCCTGGCCTGCCCAGTGCCCACGTGCCTGTGGCTGTGATTGAGGGGTGATAGCACAGGATGGAAAGTCCAGGGCAGACTGAGCCTGGCACGCCACAGTCACAGCCCTGGGGCTGCTGACAGCAGGAGAAAAGTGTCCTGTGGTGGTTTTGAGGTGCGATTTAATGTTTCTCCCACACTTTCTGGTTTTGCCTTGAGGAAATGAGAGGTTCTGAAAAAAAAAGCCACTTAAAAACAAAACAAAATTTTGCCATTTAAACTCGTGAATGTGGTCTAGAGGAGGCAATCTTGAAACTTGCTCTTTCATATTCTTGTTTTCCTTCAAGATATGCACTGCAGAGCCTCTTTTCCTACAGAGATCCACCATCACCACCACCCAATTTAAATGAAAGGGCATCCAGGCACAACAACTGTGCCTGAGAGAGTTTTTGAGCCCTGTGAAAGTCAAATTTGCAGGGTTTGGTGTCAGCTCAGGTCACAGGGGCCTTGCTGGTTCTTCTCAGCTCCTTTGGGGCCAGAAGCATCCTGCCAGCTTGGGGGACTGGGAAGTGGGGAGTGCTGCTCTGCAGCAGAAAGGACCAAAGCAGGGAACTGCAACCACCCAACTGCCAGGAGTGATCAGTCATTTTTAAACCAGCCCTGCTCCACCCTTCCTGGAGAAGAAAAAACCTGTGGGCAAGTGGATGCCTTGGGCTGTGCTGGGGCCAGCAGAGGGGACAGGATGGGTGGGTGGGGATGGTTGGGGAGGGATGTGGGACTGAGATGGGGATGTCTGATGTCCCTGAGTCAGCCTGGGGGCTGCCTGGCACAGCTCTCCACAGAGCTTCACCCGTGTTTTTCGGTTTTTTATAATCATAATGTGTGAAAATATGAGCTTTAATCAGGACTGTGCAAGAGCACAGAAGGAAAACCTCAACAGGAATCGCCGTTATTTTATCTTGTGTTTGTAACTCGCTGTCTTTCCCCTGCAGCTGCTTGTGGCCCCCCACAAACTGTGGCTGGAAACCCTCCTGGGAGCAGCAGCCCCAGGACAGGAGGGACTGGGCAGGCCACAGGCCACGGACACAGGGAGCTGAGCCCCAGGCTGCTGCTCTCCTGCTCCTCTCTGGTGCTCCTTTGACTGCAGACAAGTTCCTCTCTCTGAGGCCAAGGTATTTTGGCCTTCCAGCTGACCTCTGCTGGGGTGCCTGATCTCAGCATCCATCAGTACCTGCTCTAGCCATGGAACTGAGCAGGTCCACAGGGCTTCAGCTGCCCCCTGTGCCTCCCTCTGGCCCTTCCAAGCCCAGCACTCGGAGCCATCAGGAATTTCAGACAGATTGTGGCTTTGATCTGAAGGGAAGAGATGAGAAACATTGCAGGGGGATGAGAAACATTGCAGGGGGGAGTCCCTCCCCTGCCCCACTTTGCTTCAAAGAAAAACATCTGAGCTGAGATGGGAGCAAAGGAGCAGTGCCAAGATGCTCAGCCTGAGGGAGCAATGGGGACAAGACAGAGCAGGAATTCACTCTTGTGTGGGGGCTCAGGCCCCATTAGCTCCCAGTCCTGAGCTGGGGACTCCATGTCCTTGATATGTTTGTGGAAGGGGCACGAGGAAAAACCTTCCATGTTTTGCTGCTCCAGAGAACCTGCACACCAAAGGTGAGGGGCTCAAGCTCATCTGCCATCAAAAGGGTTTTCCTGCTCCCTGCCCCATCCCTCTCCTGTCTGGAATCTCTGAGACTCCTCACACATTGCCAGCTCTTTGAGAAACCACTTAGGGCCCCTGGCAAGGCAAGTTTCTCCATCCTCTGATCTTCCAGGATCATTCCACAGCTTCTGTCCTGAACACACACATCAGCTGGAGGCTCACCCTGAAGCAAGAGCAAAGCTCAAAGGGCTGATGTGCCAGGACCTTTTGGATTCCAGCGATTTGTGGGCATCAGCCCAGAGTGTTTGGGAGTGAGCTCTTCACACTGCATGTGCAGCCCTGCTCTGCTCTGAGCTCTCCTGGCCCTGCTGATTTCCTCCCCTGCAATCTCAGGGTCATCTGCTGACCTTATCAGTGCGAGTTTCTTTCCACACTGCTGAGAGAAAAGGCCAAAACCCCAGCTGAAAGGATGGAGGATGGAGCCCTCAGCTTTTGATGAGAACCTCTCTTGCTTGCACATGGCTTCCTGTGCATTCTAAATGTGCCTGTGCTGCCATCCAGGTTGGGATCAATCCACTCATCCAGAGGTGGATGGGCTCCCTGGACAGCTCCCTGCTGAGGGAAGAACTCTGCTCTTTGCTCCCAGCCTGGGAACATCTTCCTGACTTCCTGGCAGTCTGCAGTGGGAGCACAGGTACAGCTTCTGCCCTGATCCTGAGTTAAAGGGTGCTCAGCTTATCTTTCATCTCTGCCACTTTGAAGCTGATTTGGGTGGGGTCCACCCTGCACAGAAATGTGGTTGATGTTGTAACTTCCCCTTTTTTTTTCACTTTTGTAGGTAGAAGCCTCAATTATTTTGCACAAGGAGATGTCCCCACTGCCCTCTCTGTGCTGGGCCTCAAACAAAGAGCTGGAGAACACTGGTGAACCTCCCTTGGGCAGCAAGAGCCTCCCACAAGCCATGACAGGTGAGTCCTAAGGCAAATTCCCAGCCACAGTTGGGAATAGCATTGCTGCAAGGCTCTCCTGTTGAGTTGTGCAGACACAAGGAATTAAACCAATGATGGAAATTAACATCGCAGCCATGTTCTCATCCCTTTGTTCTGCTCTCAGCACCTTGTGCCTCCTGCAAAGGTGAGGACCAGCAGCTTTTACCTCCTTCCCTGCCTGTGGGAAGGCAGACAGTGGGATGGTCCTGGCCCATCTCTAGCAGATGCTGAGTTTCAGGTGGAGGGGCGGTGTCAGGGCACGTGCTCAGCTTGGACCAGTTGGTTTCCTTTGAAGTGGAATGGGCTGAGGCTCAGCTGCATCCACACAGGTGCCTGGAGCTGCTGCACAGACAGTGCAGGATGGGGATGGATGTCTCTGGATGTGCCTGGATGTGCCTGGATGTGTCTGGATGTGTTCTGAGGGAGTGGCAGGAGCTGGGCCCATGGAGGAGCCCTGAGGAGTGACCTTCCTGAGCGTGGACCTTCCTCCTGAAGAAGGGAGGGGATGTATGTGAGCATGGGTGGTGCACAGGGCAGCTGGGGAAGAGGCAGTGGCTCTCTGCCAGGCTCAGGGGTGAGTTGAGCACCACAGCAGGCAAAGCACTCTGCATCCCAAGCTGTCTGGGTGCTCCTACCAGCACTTGGATCTGTTCAGCCCCACACACTCCACCCATGAAGGTGTTGCCCCATTTGACGCAGCTGCTCCAATCCAAAGGGGGCCCTGGCACATTACATCATTCATGTCACACCTTCACAACCACAGCAAAGCCACCAACAATCAGACCCTTACCAAGAAATGATGACAGCTGTTAGAAGAGATGTCAATACTCTCAGTCACAACAGGAAACTTTATTAAACAACAGGAAGCCCATGCTCATGGGTGGACTTACAAAACACCTCACCCTCCTCTCCCATTGCTCTTTCAGTGCTGCAGGGCTGGCAGGCAAGGCTCTGACTCTCACCTCCACGCTGAGCAGGGCTGCTGGCTTCAGTCTCTGAGAGAGGATCTGCTCTTCCTCCATCGAGCATCACTTGCCTGCTGACCCAGGCTCAGAAGATGGATGCTCCAGCGCTGAGCTGGCTGCTGAATATCTCCCTCCTCCTTCCCCTCAACTCTGCTCAACATCCCAAGCTCAGCCTCGACCCGCTGGGCACCAAATCCTCCTGCCTGCAGCTGGCCGCCGCGAGGAACATCAACATCATCCTGCAGCACTACAACTTCTCAGGCAAGCTGACCAACAGGCACTCCGGGGACGAGGGCATGGGGCTCGTCCGCGCCGCCTTCGCCACGACCGGCGGCCTCATCATCCTGGAGAACCTGCTGGTGCTGCTGGCCGTGCTGCGCTGCCTGCGGGGCCAGCGCTGGGTCTACTCCTGCATCGCCAGCATCACCCTCAGCGACCTGCTGGCCGGCGTCGCCTACCTCTGCAACCTCTGCCTCTCGGGCAGCAGGACCTTCCAGCTGTCCCCTCAGCTGTGGTTCCTGCGGGAGGGCGTCCTCTTCGTGGCCTTGGCCGCCTCCACCTTCAGCCTGCTGGTGACGGCCGTGGAGCGCTACAGCGCCATGGTGAGGCCCATCGCCGAGAACGAGGCCAGCAAGGCCCTGCGGCTGCGCGGCCTCATCGTGTCCTGCTGGCTGCTGGCCCTGCTCGTCGGCCTGCTGCCGCTGCTGGGCTGGAACTGCCTCTGCGACTTCCAGGCCTGCTCCGTGCTCCTGCCTCTCTACTCCAAGAGCTACATCCTCTTCTCCGTGGTCATGTTCAGCATCATCCTCCTGGGCATCGTCGGCCTCTACATCTCCATCTTTCACCTGGTGCAGGCCAGCTCCAGGCACAGCAGCTCCCGGCACGGCCGCAGGCGGTCCCTGCGCTTGCTGAAGACGGTGCTGATGATCTTGGGGGCTTTCATCCTCTGCTGGAGTCCCCTCTTTGTGCTGCTGCTCCTCGATGTCTTCTGTGAGACCGGGGCCTGCGCCCACCTGCACAGCCTGGACTGGACCCTGGCTCTGGCGCTGCTGAACTCGGGGATCAATCCCGTCATTTATTCCCTGCGGAGCGTGGAGGTTCGCCGGGCCGTGGGGAGCCTGCTGTGCTGCTGCTGTGTCAGGGCCGGGCTCTGCCAGCCTGGCAGCTGCCTGGTCATCTCAGACGTCAATTCTGGCTCCTCCACGGAGAGCTCCCTGCGCTACCGCGACAGCTTCCGCAGCTCCGTGGCGCGGAGCGCCCGGCCCAGGGCGCCTCTGTCCAGCAACTCCAGCATGATGAGCAATCTCCCCAGTATGTGAGGGGCCACGGGGGGAGCAGGAGGTGCCAGACAGCCCCCAGCACCTCAGGGGGCTGCTCCTGGCCTGGCAGGACTGTAGCAACTCAGACTGACCGGTTGTGGACTGGGGTCGTTCCCATTGGGCTGGGATGGTGCCTCAGTGTGGGTGCAGCACGGGGACAGGAATTGCTCCTAGGATGGGAGTGAAAGATACAGGCACACTTCAGGATTTGTGCTCTGCTGGGACAGCTGCAGTGCTCAGGTTCTGTGTGTGTGCTTTGGATGTGCAGAGGTGCTGTACCTGCCTCACCTGAGGGTGTTGTGCCCCAGGGCACAGTGGCAAATAGGGTGGATTTCCCCAACCAGGTGGCCCTCCCAAGCCTTTGGAATCCTTTTGGAGCTTCTGAGGTGGGCACAGCTGCTGGGAAGGAATGCAAGCTTGATGTCTTACCCAGCCCGAGGATGGCAGAGGGCTGCAGCCACAGCCCAGATCCTCCCCAGGGTGCAGAAGCTGGGCACTGAGCCAGGGCAAACGCTGTGACAGTGCTCAGAGCTGCAGTGACAGAGCTGGCACTAGCACAGGCAGAAAGAGGTGCCCAGAGAGACTGGGGAGCCTGGTGCCATCCTGGGCCTGAAGACACAGCCAGCTTGTGCCTCAGATCCCTGCTCTTCTGTTCTCTCAAGTAGGGAATAATCAGAGCAGCACCCAAATGCCTCCTCTCACCATGCCAGAAGGCAACTGAGGCACTGGGGACTCATAAAACCTGCTGGCCCAGCCCCTCTGCAGGAGCTGAGAGCGCAGCCCATTTGTTTTGCAATAAATCGAGGTGATCAGAAAGGCTTGGGGTGACTTGCTTCGATTTTTTTCCTCTGGAGGCCAGGTACTGTCTGAGAGATGTTTCTGTAGTCTGGGGACAGTGAGACCTGACCTCCTGCTCCTGGGAGGGGACAGCTGGAGATTACCCAGCTGTTTTTGGGACAGGGGGATCACCCTGCTCAGGGGGCAGCAGAAACCTCCCTCCTGGTCCTGTTCATCCCACCCTGTCCTGTCCCGTCCCATCCTATCCATCCCATCCTACCCCATCGCGCTCCATCCTGTTCATCCCATCCTGTCCATCACATCCCAGTCCAGCCCAATCCAGTCCATGGATTCCATCCTGTCCTGTCCCTTCCCAATCCCTCATTCCCATCCCATCCCATCCCATCCCATCCCATCCCATCCCATCCCATCCCATCCCATCCCATCCCATCCCATCCCAT
>WEIU01019460.1:533025-546393 GCA_013389925.1 Aegithalos caudatus
TCGGGGGGCTCTGGGAGGCGGCAGCAGCCGGGCCGGGGGCCAGGCCCAGGCGCAGGGGAGGCCGCTGGAGGGCCCCGTCTGGCTGAGTTTCATTGCCCGGGCTCTGCACGAGCAGGAGAGGGGCTGGGAGCTCTGCCGTGGTGACCTAGAGGTAGCCAAGGACCGCTGTCTGTGGGCTGAGGGCTCTGTGTTTGAGGGGTCCAGCCGCATCCCTCCTGCATTCTGGTAAACTCGCTTGTGAGCTCAGTTTTGTCCTTTTGCCTTTGACTCCTTTATTGACAGGTTGATTCCTCCTTGCTCTTCATCCTCTTCATCCTCAGCCCTGTGTATTGCTCCAGTGGCTCCATTTCAGATCCCGTCCTTCCCTTGTGTTACATCTGACCTTTCCTTCCTCTGTTCTCTCACTTGCAGCCTGCTGATTGTGCAACACCTTTCATTGTCTTCAGGTCAGAGACACACCCTGTTCTGCGATTCCTTGAGATGCTGCAACCCTCAGCCTCCTCCCCTGTGTGCCCAGAATCAAGGGCTGTTTCTGGGTCTTCTGTAGAGATTTTATTCCAGGCCAGGGCATGTGCTCTGTCTGTGAGTGAGTCTTGCTGTAGAGTTAACAATGAACAGCCTCACGTTTAATTTGTGCTGTCCATGAGACACCATCTCTCATTCTTCCAGATCTTAGTTCACATATATAAGTTATGAAGTGCAGCTGTGCCTGTGTACCCCTTAAACACTTCACACTTCTGCTGGCATCTAAATAAATGAAATTATTTCTGGGTTCTTCCATCACAGTTTCTCAGAGCATGTCCACATCCTGAGGGCTCTCTTGCTGACAGCCTCAGTAGCTCCCAGGCAGGCCCTTGCATGGGGGTAGGATTCTCTCTTTTCTCAGGTGCTGGGAGCTGTTTGTGGACAGCTTAGCAGGGATGTGATTCAGCTGGCTTTGACTTTGCTTGCCTGAGTGTCCCCTCTACCCAATTGCTCACAATTTTGTCACCTCTCGAAAAGCCAGGTGTTATCTTTTTGAGATGCTTCCAATTAACTTTTTTATGCTGTTTCTTTTCCTGCAGCCTTTTAGCTTGGTGAGCTGTGTGTCTCCTTTGTTCCTTCCTGCTCCCTTTCTGTTCCTGTTCCTTGTGTGTTCTGAGATGTCCTTCAGGATAAAAGCTGTAATTTTTCAGAGCAGTCTGAGTTGGAAGGGACCCACAAGAATCACCAAGTCCAGCTCTCAAAGGGAATGACCCAGAGAGGGATCAAACCCATAACCTTGGCATTATTAGCACCATACTCTGACCAGCTAGGCTGATTTGTTATTCCAGATTCTCATATTCCTTTCCAAAAATGCCAAATACACGTTGCTGCTCAGCCTCTTCTTGGAAAGGGAAGAGTTTTTTGTCAGCATCACCCACGGAGCAATTTAAGAACAAGCCTGGACTTCCTCTAATATTGATAGAATGAGAATTCTTTAGTGTGTAAATGAGTGATGATTAATTAGCTCTCTGTAGGGAAACTACAGAAAATTAACCAGTCAGGAAAATACTGTTGTGTCTGCTCTGCTTAGATGTCAGGGAGAGCAGAACTTTGGCTGCACACATTGCTTTGGAAATGGTGGAGGGATTATTCTAATTTTTGATTGTTTTTCTCTGGTTGCAGGGGGATGCTGTTAATGTTTGTTTGTTTAGTGTCAGGGGTCTGTGGGGAGAATTTACATCGTGCCTGGGCTCTGTTTCTGGGTGTGTGGCCCTCACTGATACTGTGCAGGGGAAATGTAGATTTTTCTTGTTTAGGTGTTTCTGTGACCTTTGACAAGACCAAACTAATGTTAGGGCTAAGCTAAGCCAGGTTTAAATCTGGTTCTTAGCAATGCTCCTGTGTGACAGAGGCTGGAATACTTTGTCTGTCCCTCTGTGGGGACCCAGAAGGATGAGATCTCCACTGGAGGTGCCAGAGTTACAGAAGAGGAAATTGAATTATAAATTGTAAGGTGGACTTGACCCTCTCTATTTGCACAAGATGTCCTTTTGGCCTTCCCTTGGGGAATGCAGGAGCTTCTGGCGAGCCTGCAGCCTCCTGTGCTCCCAGAGGATTGCATTTCCATGGGGGATTTGATCTGCTGGCACTGAGAGCAGGAGAGGGCGAGCCCTCGGGAGCAGCCTGCTCCTCTGTCACTCTGCCAGCTACAGAACCTTCCTTGGGGCTGAGTGAGAGCAGCCCTTGGGGTGACATGGGGCAGTCTGGTATCCCTGGGGTGACATGGGGCAGTGTGGTGTCCCTGGGGTGACATGGGGCAGCCTGGTGTCCCTGGGGTGACATGGGGCACTGTGGTGTCCCTGGGGTGACATGGGGCAGCCTGGTGTCCTTTCCTCAGGCCGTTCTGCACAGCTTCCATCCACACCTTGATCCTACAGCTGGGGGAGGCTCTGGAGAGGCCAGGCTGTGTCCAGGTGTTGCTGCCTGCAGGTACCAGGTCAGGTGAGCAGGCAGGTGCCAGGTCAGGTGAGCAGACAGGTGCCAGGTCAGGTGAGCAGGCAGGTGTCAGGTCAGGTGAGCAGACAGGTGTGAGGTCAGGTGCCAGGTCAGGTGAGCAGGCAGGTGTGAGGTCAGGTGTGGGGTCAGGTGAGCAGGCAGGTGTCCTGTGTGTTGTGCTGAGGAGCAAGACTGGAAGCTGAGGCTGCGTGGTGTGGCCCAAGGGGGCTCTGGCAGGACGTGGCCGCACAGGAAAGCCCACAAACCTCTCAGACAAGAACCAAGAGACAAACTGAGCTTTGTGCAGCTCCTGCCCTCTGAGAGTGCCCCCAGCACGGTGCTGAGCCCTGGGGCAGAGGGCTGGGCTGCAGTGCCTCAGGAGCCCTCTCTCTTTCCCCGCTGCAGGCACCAGGAGCGCGGTGCTGAACACGGAGGCGCGCACCGTGGAAGCGGACGTGCTGAGCCGCCGCTGCGTCATGATGCGCCTGGTGGACTTCTCCTACGAGCAGTACGAGAAGGCTCTGCGCCAGTCAGCAGGGGCTGTGGTCATCATCCTGCCACGATCCATCTCCTCTGTCCCCCAGGATGTTGTGAGGGTAAACACACAAGTTTTCTTTCTCTTCCTGCGGGAGGGGTGTTGGAGGAAAGCTCGCTCGCTAAGCAGGGCTGGAGGCTTCTGTTGTAACGCACAACAAGTCGTGTTCTAATTTTAAAACTTCTCTCTCTGCTTTGGTTGTTAATTTTTCTTTGACACCTCTGGTGTTTAGCAGATGCTAAGTTTGTGTCTCACTTAAATCCTCAGCAATTCATGGAGATAGAGCCAGAAATGCTTGCTATGGAAACCATTGTGCCAGTCTACTTTGCAGTGGAAGATGAGGAGCTGCTGTCTATCTATGAACAAACACGGGCTGCTTCTGCATCACAGGGTTCTGCCTCAGCTGCAGAAGGTGAGCTCTAACAAGGAGAAAAAAGTTTTGAGGAGGACAAGCCTGTTCCTACCTCTGGGAGGAGCCTGCTGTGTCATCTGCACCATGAACCAAAACTTAGTGTTTATTCTGTCTTTGTTAAAGTGTTTAGAGATTCAATGGAAGAAAAGCACAGTAGTCATTACTTGACTATATTTGGACATACGGTTGCAGGAAGTTGTCAGCTTCACACTGTTACAAGTAAGGTAGAAATCAAAACTAGGTTAAAAACAACATTGAAAATGTTAAGGGATGATGGTGTGTCGGTAGAAGCTGATGCTTTTTGTCTGACCACAAGTCAGTTTGATGCTTCCATGTAAATAATATGACTGTCTTATTGACCTGCTGCTTACAACTAATTTTAGTATTGCTGGGGAAAAGTGTTTGACCAGCCCAAAATACTGGGATTTTAGGACAGAATGAAGAAGCATGGTCACCAAGATTCTGTGTCATTGCATAAACACCAGTGACAAGTGAGAGGGCTTAAATGGTTTAAAGCTGTTCTCTCCAAAGCTCAGTTAGCTGGGGAAAGGAAGGGATGAAACTTCCCCAGGTGTACATTGTGGGGTTTTTTGATGTTTTTTTCCAGTTCTGCTGCACACAGCAACTGCCAATGGCTTCCAGATGGTGACCAGTGGGGCTCAAAGCAAAGCTATCAATGACTGGCTCATCCCCAGTGTGGAGGTGAGTTGTGTATGGATTCAAACTGGCAACATGCATGAGGTGACTTCTTTTATTGGGACTTAATCAGACATTTGGTGTGCCAGGGCAAGTCAGTGGTATCTGAAGTTCTCACAGCTGAGGCCACAGCAGACTCAGCAGGAATGTAAAGTCAGGCTGTCCTTGTACAGGCACACGAGAGGTGATGGGGAATGACCCTGCTCTCTTTCCTCTGCAGGGAAGGCTGACAGGCCTGGGTGGAGAAGACCTGCCCACTGTTGTGATAGTTGCCCACTATGACTCCTTTGGAGTGGCTCCAGTGAGTATTCTTTCTTCCTGCAGCTCTCTGTTCCTGACATTTTTCTCTCTGCCCATGTCTCCTCTTGGCCCTAGGGCTGTGGAGCAGTTACAAGTGGAGCACAGTGCTGTGCTGTCCTGCAGCTGTTCTGGTCCCTGAGAGTCAGTGTAGGTTTGTCACCTTGTGTCCTCACCCTGCAGTGGCTGTCCCACGGGGCTGACTCCAATGGCAGTGGGATCTCAGTGCTGCTGGAACTGGCCAGGCTGTTCTCTCGCCTCTACACCTACAGGAGGACCCATGCTGGGTAAGGAACTGCCCTGTTTGGGGTTCAATGTGTGTAGCTGACAAGTGGAGGGGATGATGTGGGAAGCAGATTCCATCCTCAAGGAGCTCCCCACTTTTGATTTGTCCTGCCATTACC
This sequence comes from Aegithalos caudatus, assembly GCA_013389925.1. NCBI lineage: Eukaryota > Metazoa > Chordata > Aves > Passeriformes > Aegithalidae > Aegithalos > Aegithalos caudatus. The sequence goes on from WEIU01019460.1 coordinate 537,830, forward strand.
TGAGTGTGTGGCGTGTGGGAAGTGTTTGATAATGCACAGTTTGGTTTGGATGTCAGGTGCAGGTGGCTGTGATTTCACCACACCTCCCAGGCTGGGTGCAGGAATTCTTGGAGTGTGCAGCATGCTAACCCTCTTCTGGCTCCTTTGATGGGCAGGTATAACTTGCTGTTCTTTGCATCTGGAGGTGGCAAGTTTAATTACCAAGGAACTAAGCGGTGGCTGGAGGACAACTTGGACCACACTGGTGAGTAAGGGGCTGGTTGTGTTAAATGTCTATAATTAATTGTCAGCTCTCCTGTGAGAATCTCCTTGTGTGAGCCTTGCTTTTTTTGTGAGGTGGAAATCCCAGCATAAGATGTAGCAATAAAGGTTTGGATTTTTCTGTTCCAGATTCCAGCCTGCTGCAGGACAATGTAGCATTTGTTCTCTGCCTTGACACTCTGGGCAGAGGCAATAGCCTTCATCTTCATGTCTCAAAGCCTCCCAAGGAGGGCACCTTGCAGCATGCATTTCTGAGAGAACTGGAAATGGTAAGGAAAAACATTTTAGGTTCATGGGAACTGAGACTTACTATACAGCTCTGCATGAGAGGAAGGAAGATGTGAAGAAAGGGTGTGCTATTGAAATAATTCATGTATTGTTTAGGGCCACTTGATCTGAAGTGCAGACAAATCCTCATGCCACAGTCATGAAGCAGACAAGATCTGCAAATGCTGCCCTGTACAGACATTAAAACAGCTCTTTTTGACCTGAAATCCAACTTTAATAATGTCAATAACTGCCCCTTCCATTCTGGAACACACAGGGGTGGGTGTAGGCAGACAGGGCAGTGCAGGGTGGCACTCTGCAGCAGGCAGCACCCCTGAATGGCTTCCCCTTGTCCCTAGGTGGTTGCCAGCCAGTTCCCAGAGGTGAAGTTTTCCATGGTGCACAAGAAGATCAACCTGGCTGAGGACATGCTGGCGTGGGAGCACGAGCGCTTCGCCATCCGGCGCCTGCCGGCGTTCACCATCTCCCACCTGGAGAGCCACCGGGACAGCCTGCGCAACAGCATCATGGACAGGAGGTGAGGGAGCCTGCCCCTCAAACCCAGCCCAGAAACACAAACTGCCTCACAAATAACTGCTTGTGGTGCTCTGATGGTCAGGGCACGGGTGACAAACACTGGGAGTTGGCTCTGGATTCGTGCTCACGCCTGATGCAGTGGAAAAGGGTTGTTTGTAGAGGAAGCTGATGCCATGGGCAAGTCCATAATCCCCTCTTTTGCTTTAGGGCACGAATAGACACTAAAGCACTGACCAGAAACACTCAGATCATTGCTGAGGCTTTGACAAGGGTCATCTACAATCTAACAGAAAAGGTAAGAGGTGCCCACTGTGCACTGCTGGCCAGACTTGTCCTGCCCAGCCAAGCTCAACAATAACCTGGGTTGTATTTTTATTTTTTTTTCCATTTTCCCTTGCAGGGAGCACCTGCAGATATGCAGATCTTCACAGATCAAATGGTAAGCAGAGTGCATGATTTTTGTGACCTATGGAGCCTAGAGCCTGCAAGAGAGTTCTGGTGTGTGGTTGACTCCCTTTCTCTGATGGTATTTTCCTGCAGCAAATCCAGCAGGAGCAACTGGAGTCAGTGATGGACTGGCTGAGCAGCCAGCCCAGGGCTGCCCAGCTGATTGATAAAGACAGCACCTTCCTCAACACCTTAGAATATTACATGGGACGCTACCTGAAGGATGTCAAGCAGCATCACGTGAAGGCAGACAAACGGTAAGGAAAGACAAAGAACCAGCCAGGGCATGCAAACTGGCTTCCCCCCCTGGACAGAATTTTGTCTCTGAGCTGCAGCTTTCCTGCTTTCTTGACAAGCAGCTTTGCTCTTTTCTGCTCTCCTGTCAGTTTTGGTTCATGCTTGGTGTTCTCCCAGAGGAAGCTGCTCATGATTCCTCACAGCACAGGAACGAGGCCCAGCAGCTCCCTCTGTCTGAAAAGCTTGGTTTTAAACTGTTTTAGTTCCACTGTTCCCACTCTGAGAGCAGAAGACTAAGTTTTGGTTAATGACAAAAAGGCAGCTTCCATCCTGTTAAACCAGCTTGGGCTGAAGCTGTTTTAGTGAACAAAGGGAGGAATCTTTCATCTCCAGCCTCTTTGGAGACAGCTGAACAACAGCGTGAGTTCTGAATTGTGTCCTCAGGCTTCTGATTGTAGGCAAATACAGTCCTGGTGACTAAAATCAGCTCAGAAGCAGTGTGGGAGGTGCTCATGCTCCCCTGTCTCTGGTTGGGTGAACTCCTTGGGAACAGCTCTGGGTTCTCCTCACTGCAGGGTCAAGAAGTGCAGTAGAATCTGAAAAATTTCTCCTTTGCACAGGGACCCCGAGTTTGTTTTCTATGACCAGCTGAAGCAGGTGATGAATGCATACAGGTATGGAATTCCCTTGGGCATGCTGGGCTGTTGTCTCACCCCCTGGCAGGAGCTGCTGCAGCAATTCCATGTTCACTTTTCCTTATTCCAGGGTCAAGCCAGCAATCTTTGACCTGCTCCTGGCTGTCTGTATTGCAGCCTACCTTGGCGTTGCCTATGTTGCAGTGCAGGTAAGAGACACTGATGTGTTATTTTCCGTATAAAACAAGTTAGATACAGGAATTCACAGAGTGCCAGCACTAAAGCTGGAACAATAATGATATTTGGCTGTGCTGAAGGCAGTCTCTTGCCATTCTAGTGCAAACCTGTTTTTTAGAGCTGTTTCTTGTAGTCAAGGACGTGTATAACTCCCTTGCTAACCTATTTTGGCTCCAAACTCAAATTTCACCACAAATTTTAGTTACCTTGATAATTTAAAGGTTTGTAGCTTGTACTACTAGGAAATATCTGAACTTGAGATGCTGCTTAGAAATGTATCTTTAGAATTTTGCTTTCTTTTTTCAATGAATCCATAATTATATCCTGTGTCCATACCTCTGGAAATGTGATACTCCATGCCTTGGCAAGGCAAATTAAATGTAATGTTTTTGTATCAGGGTTAACCAAGACAGTGTGAGCAAGGCTTTGTTCCTGCTTGGCTTCATGGACATGAATGAAAGGGAAGCTTTTTAGGTCACTCTCAGTTTTGATTACTTTGTGTTATTGGTGTCTATTATTTGTTTAGGAAAACCACAAGCATTTAAAAACTCAGTGTAAGAATATAAACAAGAAGAAAAACATACTTTGATTTCTATTAGCAATCTTCATTACTTGTTATTTGAATTTGAAATTATTAGAAGCCTGGATCTTGTTACATCTGTCAAACATCAAATCAAAATATAATCAACCCCAGCAAAACGAAGAGAGGAATTAAGCAAATTTCTAAGTCACTGGGGAAATGGTGAAAGAGAAGATCCAGTTAAAAATTGTGAATTGCTGGGAATCTCTGTGTTTGCCTGGTTTATTTTTACCTTCCTGAAACTGCTGGCAGCAGTGTTTCTATAGAGACCAGGAACCTGCATGTGCTGAAATCTGAAGCTTTTTCCTTGCCTTCAGGAGGAACAGAGTTGCATCCAAAAAAAAAAAACAAAACAAAAAAACCCTTTAACACGTTTTCACAATGAGGTGATACAGACCTGCACAAACACTTCTGTAAGCCATCATTTTTTGTATAATTTGCCTTCCCTGTCATAATTCCTCCTCATCCATCAAGTCCCACTCCATCTTCAGGATGAGTGGTTGATGCAAACAAGGCATTGCATTTGCACACTGGTATTGTTTCAAGCCTTCTGCTGAGCTTTCTGTGTGTTTAGAACTGTCATGGTTACATCTTTTCCCTTCTGTTTCCAGCACTTTGGTCTCCTTTACAAGATGATACAGAGATTATACCTTAAAACCAAGCAGCAGTGAAGCACCAAATCCCCCCCACCCAGCAGCACTGAGCCATCGGTGAGCCCATTGGGAACCTTCTGCCTTCCACTGAACCCTGCTGTTCCTCTTCCTTGGTCTCCTCTTTGCTACTGTATAGAGGGGAGGAAAGCATAAAGAAAATGAAATTTTAAACTCTTGTGCACCTTTGAAGTGCTTTTCTTCACCTTCTTCCCCTGACTTGCACCATGTCTGGTTTTCCTTTGCATTTTGGTGAGGGAGAGGCTGAGAGACTTCAGCAATTCCTGCAGTCTGGTTCTGAGCAGCTTCTCTGAGTGTAACACAAAGTCCAGCACCTTCATGGACACTGTCAGCCTGGAAACTGAAACTACAGCCTGTCTTGGTATCTCTGCCCAGCAAACAAGGACTTGGAGCAGTTGTTTAAAAGATAAACAAAAAAAAAAAAAAGCAAATGCAAATTAAAGAGAATGCAATTAGCATGTTTCCTTATGGCACCTCTTCCTTGAGTTCACTGCTGGCTGTAGGGAGTTGTGCTGAGCAAGCAGTGTCTGCAGCAAGCACCTTCTTGCATTTGGTTCAAACTCAGCCCCTTTTAGGAGGGGCACTGTGAGGGATTTTGTTACCCTGTTACTGCCTGTTACTGCCAGGATGAGGAAAGATTAGGATGGGTTTCTGGCATGAGGGTTCCTGCCAGGGACAGGTTCTCTCCTGTCCCTCTTGGAGGATGCATCTTGTCATGTACTTGATTTCCCTGGAGGTTTTTGGTCCTTTAACAGTTCACAGCTGCCACCACTCTGTGCTAAACTCCTGTTTGATTTTTGAGGGGTGTTCCACAATTCAGCTGCAGGATCATGTTCTGTGCTATTCCATCTACTTACACGAGCTGGTTCCACTGATAACAAGAGCAGCTCAGACCTGGAAAATATATTGAGATGCTACAAGCCCTAGGCTAGTTGTAGTTCTAGAAGATAACCCTGAGCCACTGTCCTGCCACCCAGCAAGTTTTGAGACTTTTTCTGTAACCTCTCCTGTGTATATGAGGTCTCTTTATAAGCCATTGTCTCTTCACAAGCCACAGTGACACGTTTTTTTTTTTTAAATTTAAGCTGCTACTTGTAATTAAAGCAGCAAATCTTACAGAGGCTGAAAGCTTTTTTTGAATTGAGGTGGACCTTTTTTTTTTGTGTGTATGCAAGGAAACTTCCAGCTGTGGATTCCTGTTTGCACACAGCTGCTGTGCACGTGCTTGTTAGAAATGGGGTTGTTGTGGCCAGTCACTGTCCTTTGGATGGGCACCAAAGCACTGATTTCCACCCTCCTTTGTTTATTTTACTGTAATCTCCTTCTTGGAGTACCCTTACCCCATGATGTGTCCTTTATGCTACTTTAAATGTGTAACAACTTGTTCTTTAAAGGGTCTTGTCTTTTCCAGCAAAGCCTGCTGGTGTCAGTGGTGCCAGCATGGTGCCAAGCACTCCAGAGCTCTCAGCCACACAGGGAAATCTGCCTCTTCCTGATCCTTTCAGTGCTCATTTCAAATGTGTGTCTCTGCATGAGTGAGGTGCTCATGGCTCTCCTCTGCCAAATGAATTTATAATGACTTCAGAAGTGGCTGGAAGGCAAGCCTTGACTGTTTTTCCACTGGTTTTTATGCTGTGCCCATAAAGACTGCATCTGCTGTGCCCTGGGAAGCTGCATGCCCTGGGCTGGGTAGGTTTAGAACATGCATGGTACAGTGGCTCTCTGAACTCTGTAGGCTCTGAATATCTGGGAGCAGTTTGAGCCCTCCAGCTGCAGCATCCATTTCTGGTGTGTTACACTTAGGGGAGGTGGTGTTCCCTCCAGTCTGGCAGATTATTTCATCAGTTTTAATGATTAACTCTCTTTGCTGAGAAAAATAGAAAAATAATCTTAGCAATGCTGCTGCAGCTTGAGTTGATGTGTGTAAAATTTGCCAGTAGTGGGCAAGAGTGAACAGAACAGACCTGGAGCTTGTTCCTTGCTGTGGAAACCAGCATTCAGTCTTCCAGATGAGAAACTCAGAGTCAAAAACTTCCACCCAGTCTTTTTGCAGAGGCTGTAGCACAAAGAAAACACTTTAGCTCTGTGTGGTCTCAGCAATGAACTGTTAACACTCCTGATGCAGTGCCAGAATCCAGTGGAAGCAACCTAAAAAATGGATAAAAATAATGAGGGAGTTTATAAACCTGAGGGGCAGTTGGGATGGTGCATTGCTCTCTCCCACACAAGGTGAGTTTGTCCTGGAATCCTTTTGTGTGTCTCTCTCTGGCTGCCATAAAAAGTAGTTTTTACAACAGATAAAGGAGTTTCTGCTTTTGATCAAAGTGCATGTGCACTGAAACATATATACTCAAATCTGAGACAGTCAAATCCCAACCTCCCCATGGCTGGAGCAGAGTGCCCATCCTGGGATTGAATTTAAATCCCAACCTCCTCATGGCTGGAGCAGAGTGCCCATCCTGGGATTGAATTTAAATCCCAACCTCCTCATGGCTGGAGCAGAGTGCCCATCCTGGGATTGAATTTAAATCCCAACCTCCTCAGCTGGGGCAGAGTGCCCATCCTGGGATTTAAGTTGGTTCCCACATTTTTGTTTCCTTGGGTAAGTGAACAGAGAAGTTTGCAAAGAGCTGATCTGCACTGCAGCATAACTGATCAATTCAGTCACCAACACAAAGGCAGAAACCCAACAGGTGTTGTGATAAAATAAAGGTTCTCCACAACATTGCAGAAGAGCTCTGTGTAGCTGATTCTTGTTGCCCTTATTTTTTACTTATCCTCTTTTTTTTGAGGAGTTTGCCTGGCCTGTAGGGAAGAGCATGGAAATCATTACATCCACATACACACTAGTGGCTTGCAGTTGATACTCCTAGCCAGAAACCCATTTTCTTTGTTATTTATCTGACTTCATCTGTTGTCCTGGTGCTGTCAGAGTCTGCAGCTCACAAAAAAAAAAAAAAGTTTTCCAGCAGGGTTTAACTGAAATTGTTAATTCCTTCTGTCCACTTCCACTGCATGGGCACTGTTGGGAATTGTATGGGAGTAATTTGGATTATTGTAGCTCATCTCCCAAATGAGAGGGGTTGGTTTATTGCTGGGAGAGAAGTAATACTGTGCAATATAAACTCAGTGCAGAGAAAATCCTGAAGCCAGAATGGAATTAGGTCTCCCACTATCTGTGGCTGAAAGTCACCACAATCTATTGAAACATTCAAAACCACAGCTGCACCCAAAATTGCTGTGGGGTTTGGTTTTGAGGGTGTTTTGTTTGTTTTAAATCTCGTGCCCTTACATTGTTCATGGCCCAAGCCCAAATCCCAGGCTGTTCCAGCACCCTGTGTTTAAGCTGGGTTTTACATTTCAGAGGTTTTACATTTTATTTGGTCTTGATTCACCAATCTGAAATGCTGGGGCTGCTCCTGGGTGTCTGAGAAAATTGGGCCTCTGGGTACTTGAATGTGGACTCCTGCTTGCTCACTTTGACCTGTTTAGTTTCCATTTGTAGTTACTGCATTGCAACTTCAAGGTTATAATCTGGAATATTTGCAGCTCAGGAAAAAAAGATTTGATTTATCTAGCAATGTTAACTCGATTATTTATCACTTGTGTGCCCTGAAGAACAAATGTATATTGAGGTGAATATTTAAAAGCTAATGGAAAATTCAATGCAGTTGATTTACATATTTTAGGACTATAAATGTAATAATATTTAAGTATTTTAACTTTTTTTTTTAATTTGTTTGTCCCTTTTTTCCTTGGAAAATAAACCAAGTGAATAGGTTTGATGGGTAGATTTGTCAGAGAACTATTTGCTCAAAAAAAATGGAATCTCCTTGCATTATTTGGAGGAATAGACACCTCTACAAAATGGGAGAAAAACTATGTATTTAAAAGCTTCATCCTGTCTAGTCAAAAGTACAGTAGTATGACAGAAAAACATTTACACACTCCAAGCATGATTCCAGCACCTTGAGGTGAGCAAATTCCTGTTTATTCTAAAGGTTTGTCCTCATGTGAAGCAATTAAAAGTTTCTATGCAAAACACCTTTGGTACTGTGAAAAACTGGTTACCTCAGCAGCCAGCACCGTGTGCTCGTGGAGATTGTTGTGCTTCTGTCCTTACCCAATGCCTATTTGAACACTAAACTATTTATTCAAATTATAACCCTTGCAGCAGATCTGTTCCCTGAGCATGAGTTTGTGGTCAGAGGTGTGGAGTGACCTCGGCTGGCAGAAGGGAGAGCTGGAAGTGCTCACCCTGAGGGGCCGGGGCTGCTCCTTGGTGACATCCACGACCGGCGGCTGGGGGTTCTGCGGTGACAGGGAGGTGACAGGGCGGTGACAGGGGCGGTGACACGGGAGGTGACACGGGGAGGTGACAGGGCATTGTCCCCGGGGTGACACGGGCGGTGACACGGGAGGTGACACGGGCAGTGACAGGGCACTGTCCCCGCGGTGACACGGGCGGTGACAGGGCATTGTCCCCGCGGTGACACGGGCAGTGACACGGCATTGTCCCCGCGGTGACACGGGAGGTGACAGGGCGGTGTCCCCGGGGTGACACGGGCGGTGACACGGGAGGTGACACGGGCAGTGACAGGGCACTGTCCCCGCGGTGACACGGGCGGTGACAGGGCATTGTCCCCGCGGTGACACGGGCAGTGACACGGCATTGTCCCCGCGGTGACACGG